>OZ038389.1:20538343-20663343 GCA_964036045.1 Eutreptiella sp. 'Long Island Sound 2002' | reverse complement strand
TCTGTTTTGCAGGATATGTTCACACATCAGGTGAAGATTTTACAAGAGGTGTCATGATAGAAATTGCTAGGAGTTTGGGTATAGACCTTGAAAGACAGGGCCCGTTCCGGTCAGTGGGGGGGAGGGGGGGGGGCTCTAGCCATCCACCTAGCTAGCCGACACCATGGGCTACCGGTGAGACATTGATGGTTGTTTTTGCATTATGTCTATGCCACATTGTGTGTCTTCAGCTGCACGTGACATTGAGCATGGGAGGGAGGGGGGGTCATTTCGCACTTCAAAAGAGGCCACACAACCTAGTTGCCCCAAATGCAGTAGCATACATAGCTACAAGTCAACAGGAGATGGCTTGCACCCCTAGGGACCCCAAGTGTGGCCGTTTTTCTTCATTTTCCTTGATTTTGGCCAAATCCCCCCCCCCCCCATCCATTTCTGGACAGCCGTGGCCAGCCAAGGGGGGGGGGGGAGGGGAGGGGGGGGGTCAACCCACCCAGCCGCGGCTAGCCGCAGCTAGGAACACACCCCTTCTTTGTCCCTCCTAAATTCCGAGTTTGCTTATCGTTCTAGAGCTCATATCACACCATGTCATGTCACAATTTCACCACTACGGAGCAACCCTCTTGACAAAACAAAACAAAGAGCACCAAAGACAATTTGTTTCATGGGATGCGTAAAGTATGGGATATAACCGATCCAAACCTAAAGTGTGGGACATTGATGAGTTGGCATAATGCCAAATGACAGTGAGCGCTCTCATGCAGATGGATTTGCGAGTGCTACATGCTGCATTGTGCGTCTGCAAGGGCTGTAGGTTCTGTCCACTGTTGAAGCCCATCAACGTTTGCGGCCCGCTTCATGAGCAATTTTTTACCTGCGCTTTCTCAAGCTCGAGCCCCATATTTGTGTTCCCCCAACCGCAGTTGTCGGAAATTTGTTGCTATAGGACGAGTAGTTGCACCTGCCTGCTACGGCGCCACACTTCTCGCAAAGCCTATTTGCCCCCCCAACTCCCGGGTTCCTTTGACACACGGAGCTTGGCCGCCACTTCACGTTTCGTTTGACGTGAGAAACCAATGATGTCGAAATTGATCTCGAGGCCTTTTTGCCCTCTCCCAAGGTCTCTTTCTTTGTTTGCCCCTGATACACACCATGAAGCGGAAGAGGGAAGTGGACGATTTCTTGGGTCGAGATGTTGACGACTCCGAGCTCTTCGAAAAGATCACCCGCATAGGGGACACCCCGAACATTAACCAGCAACTAACAGAGCTCAAGGCCATGCTTGTAGCGACCTTGGATTCCAAAAAGGATTACATTCTGGACACCATTTTCAAGTGTATCACACAACTCACCGTGAAGACGTCATTGTACTCGACGGTCATTGCATTGGTCAACAGCGAGGAAAAAGGATTTGGGGAGGATGCATTGGAGGAAGCCACGAAACTCTTGGGCGCCACGATCCGCGAGTGCGAGTGGTGTTCGGCAGCGCTGCTCGTCCGCTTCATTTGTGATTTGGCCAACACACACATGGTACCCGGGGAGCAGATCGCACTGTTCCTCCAGAAACTCGCACGCGAGTTGTCCAACCCGCCAATCCAGCGTGGCGAAACCTATTGCTACCTGGTGCTCGCGGCGTTGCCTTGGTGCGGCAAGGTGTTAAGTTCCGAGGCCCCGGCAAGCTTCAAGGTTCTCATGGAAGAAATTGAGAACTATTTCCGCCGGCGGAAGTGTGCATCATGCGGATGGCTGTACAACGCGGGGCCGGGGTGCAATGTGGACGTTCTGGACGTGATGTGGAGCCAAGTGCAATCGTTCCGGGAAAGCGATTTCACGGTGACCTCGACACTCAAGCCCTATAGTGCCTTCAAGGATGACCTTGAGCCGGGACCTATGTCACGCAGGTGGGTCCTTGACTTCCAAGTGCCATCACATGAGGACACCTTTGTGTACTGGGACAAGCCCGCAGCCCTCCATCTCTTCTACCCATGGGACGACGAAAAGGGGCGCCAGAAGGTATTGCGCCTCTGCCGCATCGCATCCACCGTGTCATAGTGATGGCACAAGCCTGTGAGCTTGGGGTTTAAGGGGGCACAAGGGGGGCTGGGCTGTCGGAGAAGGTTCGTCGCAGTCCTGGAAGTGCGAGACAAACGTGGGTCCAAATGCTAGGAATATGCACCTTCACAAATTACCGGCACAGGGCAATGACCTGCAATGGGCCGTGTGCAACACACAGGCCGTGTGCAGGATACAGATGACACCATGTGCATGACCCAGGCAAGTGATGTAGTATGCACACCCTGGCCACCGAAGATGCCATGTGCGCAACACAATCCACATGCCGTGTGCGCTACACGATGACGTGTGCGCCGCATCGGCCGCTGATGCCGTGTGCACAACACAGGACCACAAAGGCTACCAAAGTCCACTTTTGTGTGCACAACACACAACACAGTGATGCTACGTGCGTACTAGTCCAGCCATGCTGTGTACACAGCAAAGGCTTGGGATGGCGCGTGCGCACCACAGTCCAGTCATGCTCTGTGGAGATGTTGATAGCCGGAGACGCACGTGAGTTGGAAGCAGGCAGCACTGAAAGCCGCATTCCTCGTTCGTGAGGCAGATATTGGGGATATTGCAAATCAGGGATATCCGATGAATGCGCTTTAAAAAACGCATGCAATATGAACGTAAAGACGACCTGCCCCTGATTTTTGCCCACGATTGCGCGCCCGTTGCCGAGTGCCATGGAAAGGGAAGTCAGGTGCATTCAGACAACTCCTGTATTTCGGTATGCCTTCCGCTTGTGTTGTGCACACGTCATCACTGGCCTGTGTGTGCACATTGCATCGTGTACAAACGCCATCAATGGCCTGTGGTGTGCACACAGCATAACTGGACTGTGGGGCCCGCCCGTCACCACTGGCCTATGGTGTACACATGGCATGGCTGGATTGCGGCGCACACGTCATGCATGTTGCCACCCTCCGGCTGCAATCCGGCTGCAATGGCTTGTGCGGTGCTCACAGCATCAATGGATTGTATTGTGCACATGCGGGTTGGGAATAGGTACCCGGTCGCTGTGCGTATCGAGACGCGCAAGGTGGTATGTGCCGGACACTGCGTCTGCTCCGCTGTGTGGCCTTGGCAACACAAGCCACTGATGCCGTGCAAACAACTCAGGCCAATGATGCTGACCTCACTTCCATCCATTGTTTCACCTTGGCGTAGGACATCAGCCCTGAGGAGTTAGAAGAGCGGGGCAGTCAGCTCAAGGAGGAAGCTGCGCAGATGATGCATTTCTTCAACCGTTTCCGCATTCGCCCCGTGGACCGCCTCGTCATCATGCTGTACGTCACGGACACGCTGTATTTTTGGAACACGTCCAGGTCAGCCGTTCTGCCCTCTGCTCTGAGATGCACCGATAGTCGGCACGAGGTCCCCCAGGCCATTTTCACGCACTTTCTGGGTCAACCTGTTAATCCCCAGGCCGTTGTGACGCCCTTTTTGGGGTAATCCCATGTTAATCCCCAACGACAAATTTGTACTCCGGACCGTAGGTGCCTGGACTCCACCTCAGCAACCCCTTTACACTGCTTGTCAGGGAGGATTGCGTGAAGAAGCTGCGGCTGCTCCCAATCAAAGGGATGCCGGAGCATCTGGTGATCGAGGCAGTGCTGTCCCATCTTCTGATGGTGCCGCAAGCGCCCTTCAGCCACGTGTATTACGCCTCCATCATCACGGACCTGTGCAAGCTCGACTTCAAGTACCCGGTGGTGCTGGCCGAGGCCATCGAGACGCTGTACGACATTGTGCCGCGGATGGACAACGAAATGGTGGACCGCCTGTCGGCGTTCTTCGCGCACGTCATCTCCAACTTCGGGTACAAATGGTTCTGGGAGGATTGGACCGGAGTGCTCGAGACCGACGACATTCAGGGGGGGACCTGCAAGAAGCTCTTTATCTACGAGGTCCTCTTGGCGATCTCTTCTTTGTCCCCTCCAAGTCCCTTCCTCTACCCTCCAGAGCTCGACCGTCGTGGCCCTGGGGTCTGGTGGTGCCGCAGTGGCCAGTGTCTGGGTGGTGGGCACCAAGGGGGCACCGAAGGGGCAGCAAGGGGGCACCCAGGGGGCACCAAGGGGGCACTCAGTGGGCACCCAGTGGACACCAAGGGGGCACCTGATAGCAATGACTGAGTGTCCTCAGTTGTAATCACAATATTGCAAACCCGATCATACCCAGGCTTACATTACTGATATTCTTGATGCAGGAGGGCTAGCATACACCAAGACGAGGGAAACACTTCCCAAGCCCTCACTAGGCAATGCCAAGACCAGCGCGCCACACGACAGCCCTCCCACTCATGCCACCCAACAGCCCACTTCAGGAATTACTATTTGCAACAATGTATTAATGTCGCAACACTGACTGAAATGTTTTTCCCCCCGCACTTGGGGCCCCGCAACATTTGCTGTCCCTCCCCAAGTTATCCACAACCGAAGTGCCCCCCTCCCACTGTACCCCCAAACATCTGGTAACGCCCCAACACCTGCTACGTCACCTCACCTCACACCACCCAAACCCGTCCTTACCGCAAGGCACCGCGGTAGCCGAAAAATCAGCTAGTGTCGGCTAGTCAAAAAATTTCCATTTTTCCAGTCGGCTAGTTCGGTCGGTTTCCAGCCGGCTAGCAAAATTCATCAAAGGAACGCGAGGGAAAGGTGGCGAGGCTGTGGAACAATGAGAAAAATGGAATTGGGAAAAATGAGGAATTTGTCCCAAATTGTCCCATTTTTCTCCGATTTTTCGCCTATTTCCAACCAATTTCACACATTTTCCGTACATTTCCTTGAATGTATATTTGGCAATTTCTCACAACTCCCCACTTTCCCCATTCCCCCCCCCATTCCCCCCCCGTCGCCCCCCCCATTTCCCCCCATGTTGCCGCCCTTTTTGCGTTTTCCCCATTTTCCCGAGCCCCTGCGGCTAATTAGGCTGCGGCTAGCGCGGATGCGTGTTACTGCGCTTCAGGTGTTTTCCGCCATGCTGCGCATGTCCTACCGGGAACGACTGGTGGACGTCATCCCAGCCGTCTTCCATAAGTTCATTCCTGAGGCCCCGAAGCACTTCTTCAAGTGGGACGCCAAGCGTTGGCGGGACAAGGAGCCCCCGAAGTACAAACAGGTGGCGGAGGCCGTGTACACGGTGATCTCCTCGGGGCAGTACGAGTCCGAGGAGGTGCTGCTGGAGCTGGACCGGCTGGACTGGAACAACGAGATGACGTTGCCGGACAAGGTCGAGGTGCTGACCCACTGCATTCTGGTGAACGGCATCGAGACGATCTCGCATCAGTACCAGATGCTGGAGAAGCTCAAGCCCGCCCTGGAGGGGATCATCGACAGCGCGGAGAAGGGCGGGGGCGACCAGCTGGTGGACATGCAGCTGCGCCTGAAGCTGATCCAGTGCTGCTGCGCGTTCTGGGACAACTCCCCACAGCACAAGGTGCAGGCCCCCCGCCCCGTGCCGTGTTGGTGCCTCGACGTGTCCCGAGGGTCGACGGTGGTACACATTCGACGATGGTGACGGAGGATGTCGTTCGGATGCGACGCTCGCCGCCAGTGAGTGGCCGGACGTCTTTTGCTGTTGGGTCGGTGGGCGCGGTGCTGGGGTCTGTCATTGAGGGGCCTTCGGGAAGGCTGGTGGGCTTTTGAATGGTCGAGAACGGCCGAACGTTCGTGGCGCCCTGCCCCATGTCTCTCCCACTCGGCTCCCTTTTTCGTCCTGTGGTCCTGGACCCCCCCACCCCCACAAAAACCGTCCCCCCCACCCACCCCGGACCCCACGCCCGCCCAAGTGTGTGCTCTTCGGGGGAGTGCCTCTCCGGGGACGCCCAAGGGACAGGGTCAGCAGGGCAAGAGGGAGGGAGAGGGCTCGCGCATGCAAATGCAGGTTTGGTCACCCAACACCTCTGGCTACGGCTGGAGATGCCGCGCACCACTGATCTGCAGCACTTGGTGATGCGGAACCCTCCGGCCGTGTGTCAGCTTTTCCCAAGCCGCGTTGGGGGCAGAGCACCCTCCAACCGTCACGGTCTGGACTGACACCCCAATAAACGTCAGCAAGGCATTGAGGGTATGTTTCCCTCGGACGATTCCGACATGTATGATAGATGCCAGTTGCGTGGTGACCGGGTGAGGGGCAGTCGGGAGTCTGGACTCGAACGCGATTGAGCAGCTGCATTTCCACAATCCTGCTCTTGTTGTTGAAATGGCTTCGTGGCCCTGCGCACTTTGGTGCACGCAAAGAATTGTGTTGAGATCCGGATTGAGAATTGGTGGGTTTGGACCACTGGAACGCCTTTGGGGTTCAACCACGGCTTCGGATACTGCTGATTCTTTACCCATGCGCATGCCTTTTGTGGATCACTCATTGCGGTGACGAAAGAAATGTTAGAATTTTGAGTAGAAGGGACGTAACAGTACCCATAAGCCAAGTATGCATGGGACGGCAACACCTTTGTTTCGCTCTCAACCTTTCCCGAATACTATGTGAGTATTCGAGTGCCTGTTTCTACTACATCCGGAGCCCAACCATGGTTTTTTCTCGTTGTGCACCAAAAAGGAACACATTCCTAGAATTTCACAAGATATAGTCGATATATTTGTCGCACCATCCTTCTGTCCCTCCTCAGCCTGTGCATGCATTTCAAAGGTGATTGTCATCAACCAGCTGCTCACTCTGCGGCTGATCGAGCCTGTCAACGTCATCCAGTGGCTTTTCTCCCCCGGCGTCAAGAGCTACTGGGAGCGCGCCTACCCATGGGAGGTGGTCCGCATGGCCCTGGAGGGCCTGCTGTCCGAGATCATGGACGTCTTCCGGCAGCTCCGCTCCCTCAACCGCGACCGTGCGAAGCTCCAGCGCGAGATCACGGAGGACCCGGAGAGCTTCGACGTGGCGGATAAGGAGAAGATCCTGAAGAAGAGCGAGCGGAGGAGCCATAACTTGGAGCAGATGCTGCGGGAGGACCTCGTGGAGCACCTCAAGCTGGTGTTCTTCGAGCTGTTTAAGGTGTGGCCGGGCCTGTGCACGACCGGTTTGGGTTTGGGACGGAGGATCAGGGCTCATTTTAGCAACTCGGCACCGCTTGGGGGGGCGCGGTCCCCTCCCCTCCCCCGTTGTAGATCGGGCCAGATTTTCTTCCGGGCCTTCGGCCGATCAAAAATTTTCGTTGGCGCCTTTGGCGCCAATTAGTTTACACCAAACAATTTCTTCAGCGCCCTCGGCGCCTCTAACAACTCAACACCACTGGGGGGAGGGAGGGCTGGACCCCCCCGCCCCCCGTAGACCCACCCACACACCAGCCCCCCCCCCCGCCCTCTTAAAAGGAGCCCTGAGGAGGGTTCCCCCTTGTCGCAAGCTTCTGGCAAGGATTGCCTCTTGCCCTATCATGTGATTGAAGCTAATGTGTGCAAGTCCCACACTTGGGATTGGTATCAACGGCATTTGCCAACAAAATCGGAGTTTGAATCGAAAATCTTGCAACCTTTTGCAAGCTTTTTTTTGAGACTGCGATCACCAGCAATGCTAAGATAACTTTTGCACAGGATGCCTCACACCCTGGGCATGTGTTTTCCACCCGATTGGGCCCTTGGGTGCGTGCGCGCGCGGGGGGGGGGGGGGGGTAGGCGATGTGCACTGCGCAAAATCAACAGAATTTCGGGACCAGTGGAATCTGAGTAACACGGCCCGGCAGACAATGCGTGAGAGCAAGCCAACAGTCAAACGGTGGTGCAACAAACGAATGCGGACCATGCCAAGCGTCGGGTGACAATGCAAACCGCCGGTGGCGCGTGGCAAAGGGATGTCAAAAGGCGCAGCACTGTCTTTGTTCCAAGGGGTTCAAGGATGCGCTGACGAACCATTACAAGCGGTTGGACGCAAACCCGGAGAAACGCGGGGAGAAGCTGACGCGGGACCAGCACGTGAAGATGGAGCGGGCGAAGGCGAAGGACTACGTCTGGCACAAGTCCGCGGTGTCCCACTTCAACGAGATGGGGCGCAAGTATTTGATGTGGCTGTCCCCGTGGCTCGGGGAGCTGCGCCGCCGCTTCTTCGCGGAGGACGACACGGACCCGCGGATTCTCGCGATCGTCGAAGGCTGGACGGCGATGGCGTGCCGGCGCTGGTGCGTGTCGAAGGGGTTCAGCCAAGTGCAGGCGAATGTTTACCTGCGGTACTTTCTGGAGATGACGAAGGACGACATGGACGACGACGACGACGACGACCGGTGACGCTCCCCATGGCACAAAAGTGGGAGGCTCAAAGGGGGAGAAGAAGAGGTGCAGAAGAGAGAATCCCGCGCTCGGCCGCGTGCCCGTCCTCGGCTCGCTCCTCGCAGGCGTTGGGCAGAGGCGCAGCAGTGGCGGGCTCGCCACACGGGGTGCGGGATTGCAGGGGGTGAGAGGGGGATGGCAGAAAGCACCGGTCAGCCCCCCGTACGTCCCTTGTCGCAACAGTCCCCAGCCCTTCCCATCTCCGAGGGGGAGCGTGCGGACGCGGTCCTGGTACCTGCAAACAGCGCAGCTCCCCTCACCAAGAGTCGCAGCTCCACGTGCTCCTCCCAATCTCTTATGAATGCAGCGTGGCTCACGTCGACCAACGTCTGGGCATCTCAAGAGGTGTTTTGTATCTTGAGGCAAAAGGGGTTACAAAGGCCGGGAGTCTCAAAGAAAAGGCTCGGGCTTCGTTCCTCATTGTGCAGACTGGATAGGAGCTTAAAAAAGGCCACTGTTGAAGTCTCGGATCGATTTGAAGCGTCATCGTCTGTTGTCCCCGGGGGCACAACCAACGGGTGACTATTTGACTGCTTTTGGTAAAGCCAATGCGCTGTCGAAGATGGTTCTTCACGGAGTTTGCCTTTGCAAACAGCCCCACTTTGTGAGTTGTTATGCGAGGGGCTGTCAAGTTTTTTCATCGTTCAAAATAACCCCCACAGCAATTCCTTCATGGTTCCCCTCGTTCAACGCAGAAAAATTCAATCAAAAGGGTTAACCCCCCTATGTGCCCCCGGAATCCCAATCAATGTTTCTGGATTGTGTTGGCAGTACGTGTGGAACTTCCAGAGCTTGTGCCGCAAGTAGCCGGGCCCTCTTCTTTCGCAGCACTCACATCGAATCTGCTGAAAGGTTCTCACTTGATCCGCCTTCGGACACCCGGTCGGACACCCGTGCAGGGCGCACCATGCATCAGGATGCTCCGCAGGACGTGCGGTATGTGGGTGGCACCTCCTATGAGCAGGCTGCGTTGAAAAAAAACCCATTTTCTGAGCTGGGGCGTGGGGCGCCTAGTCAAATGTGATTGTCCTCGAGCCAAAAGGCAGGTCAGGAATTTTTTCGGTGGGTGGGCTTCAGGGCCAAAAGAAGACTGCCCCTTCCCACCCGCCCTCTTCTGAACACGGCCTGGTGCAGAGGGGACACGGTGTTATAGAAGGTGACTATTCAAGGGTAGGCCAAGCCTGTAGTGAACAGAGGGTATCCGCCGGTTTAGTCCGGGACACACCTACCACATGGGACCCTCGTTTGTGCTATATGCGCTTCTCTTTGATCCGGGTATGCCCGACCACAAAAAAAAAAACACAAACCACGTTTTAGAGGGTGAATTTTGCAGAAATCCAAGGATGAGTGACATTGGTTCCTCGCAAATTCAACAGGTCTGAAGATTCTGAAGAGGTGTTGAGCCATGAAGCCTTGCAGGGCACTTGGGGTTTGCTCTGCATGAGGGGGGGGTGAATAGTAATGGTTAACACAATGTATGTTTGGAGCGACATTTGTCACTGCTTTCAGGGCTCCAGGTTTACTCCATTTGTGGCACCATTGGTGTCCAAGACGCAAGCACAGTCATATGTGATGTCGGCATGTTGGTGTGAAGGATGCATTGAAGGATGTACGCATATTGGTGTTTTGAGGCATTGTATTGGTTGGGATCTGGCTCAAGAGATGACAAGGCAGACCTGAGGTTCGCCACTTTTCGGCAGGCCCCGCTTGAGAGCAACGCCTGTCCACCGCTGAAATTTGTTCCCCCAACCCCTTGTGCACCGACCAGCTGGTGCAACAGCCGCATCCCTGGGGAAAGCGCGCTTTCTGACGCTTTTTTTTTTTTTCCTGAGGTGACGGGTTGACGTGGACCGCAGTTTAACCTCTGTAGCACGAAAAAGGAGGCACGCGGGATGAAATTTGAGGCGCATAGGACGAAGGTTGGGGTGAAGGAAACATGTGGGTGCATGAGATGGACTTGCCTGCATTGGATGAAGTCCCCCCTCCTCCCCCCCCCTTTTGCCGACCCGAACCTGGAAGACAGGGGAATGAAGAGGCTGATTCGCTGGCCGAGATTGGCCGGGTTACCAGCCCACTGTTGATCAATTCCAGGGTTGCGTCCGCCCATAAACTTCGGCACTCTGTTCCACCTCAAAGAACTGCGACCTCTTCTGCGAATTCTCGTTTGGTTCCTCTAATTTTCCGACTCTGGTTCGGAGCATTCTGCTGACGATGATGCCCTGTCTATCCCTCAACCTTCTGATACCTTTGCCGCTGAGCATGCCCCTATTACTCCTGCTACACTGGAACCTGACCATATTGAGGCCCCATTTGGATCTCACCTGTGACACGCTTCCTGAGCGTACCCTAGGGGTACTCCGTTTTGGGGAACGTCCAGCCGCACAGCTTTTGACTGCATTGGATCTACAATTGCTTCACTCTCTGTGTGACGGACCCTTTCAGGAGGACTCGGACACACCGTCAGCATCTGAGGCCCATTGGAGCCCGCCTTCAGTTTTACTCAGATTCTGGCACAATCTCAGCAGGAAATTCCTCGGATTCCTGTGCTAGCACTGAAGTTTCCATCCCTCGCAAGTCGAGGCGCCTCAAATCCCCTTGAACTCTGGGTGCTCACCTAGAGCGAACTTGAATCCCCAACTTACACTACCTTTGTCATCACACCTTTGGAACGATGCCACTTCGACCTCACACAGCCACAACACACAACACACAACACACATCATAGGACAATCGCAGCCGCTGAGAGCCAAAGGAGTGCTTGACCACAGTGACAGTGGGGATAGGACTGACGGTATGTTGTATGCAGCCAGTACTTGTGCCAAACAGGCCAGCAGCCGCTGAGAGCCAAAGGAGTGCTTGATCACAGTGACAGTGGGGATAGGACTGACGGTATGTTGTATGCGGCCAGTACTTGTGCCAAACAGGCCAGCACTTCGGAGTTTGATTGTAGATATGTGTCAGACTTATGACAGATGAATGCCTTGTGTTTCATCTTGATTGAACCTAGTGCATCTCCTTGGACACAAACTGATGCAGTTTGAATGATGATTGTGCGTTTGCAGACTGTGGACTGCAGACTGTGAAATGCATTGCCTCAATTTGCAATTTTTCTGCAGTTGTTTTGGTGGATCTTGCCGTACCCCAAAAAAAGCCCACTTCATAACCACACACAGAGCGTACGTTAGCGCGCCGGGCACGCGCCGGGCGTGCCGGGCAAAAGGTTTCCCACGCTTTGGTGTGGCCCCTCGAGTTGGGGTTAAGGACTCCCACTCTTCGGTGTGGCCACTAGAGCGGTCCGTCACGCAGAAGAGGGGATTCTTTGATTCTGAGGTGGGTGGCCATGATGGGGCCTACAAGGGTATGGTGCATTTGATCGTCCCATCTGTTGGGCGAAAAATGGGAATTTAATTGATCGCCAACAGTCATACAATGTGCTTGTGCTTAGGTTTCCTGGGCTAGAGGAGGGAGTGATGTTTGGGGGTAAAGCATTGTGATAGATGGCCGGAATATTCATTTGGATGCCGGGCGCGCCAGGCGCGCGCTGGGCAAACGTACCCTCATAAGCACAGCCGTGTCTCAGCATGGCTACCCTGTGTTGCCGTCGATTTCTGGGAACGGGGCTGTGCTGGTGCAAGGGGGAGGGGCGTTACTTGTGTCCATATTGCTGTATGATAGAGGGTTGCTCGCCCATTCGTGCACAAATATTTCCGCATCAGAGCAAAACTTGTAATGTGGAATAATCCGACTGTTTCCGAATGAAAATTTTTTCTGTAATTCCGAATCAATGAGAAACCCCGACCATGCACAGTGCGCGCGCAAGCAACTTCCTTCTAGGTGTTGGTTCTGCCAATTTCTGGCCCTTTACTGTGGCATGGACAAGGGGTGGGGTGGGGGGGTATTTTGCCTGTCTTCGGACAAGAGGCTGGTATCTTGTTCTGTCCAGACCCAGGCACTTGCCAAAATCTGTGCTTGCCCTATGGGCCCCGGCACTTTCAGTTTTGGCCAATTTGATAAAAAAAATGGGATCTTGTTCTGTCCATGCATTTGTCATCAGGCACTACCACCGTCTCCTGTGCGAAGGCCACTATTATGTCATTATTATGTCATGGAGTGTGCTGGGAAACAGGGAAGGGAAACGGGCACGCGTCGGCCTGGCTTGACCAGGCGAGTTTCGGTCCAGCGACGCAGTCTGGGCGTCACTGCCTCCCACGCTATCAGAGCACATCTCAAACTGATCCTGTGAAACAGGCCAAGAGTTATTCGGATTTGCCTCAGGCAGGCCGGCATGTCAAGGCATTACAGACCGTGGCGTTGCCATGATTCCGCTCCCCGCGTGGGGCCAAACTTTGGCCTGGTAGATGAACGATAAAAAACGGCAGGGCTGTGGTGCTGCCCTCTTCGGGACCAGAGAGCCCGCTACTGGACATGCAAAACCCAAAAACACCATCCAAACCCTGGTGCCTACTCAGTTTGGGTGGGCTGCAACCAGCCCCAGCGGCATCGCTGCAGAGAGCAAGTGGTTGCTCATGCTCTGAAATTATGGATCTTTGCAAATGTGAGACCTGCGGCTGATGAGTGAAACAACAGTGATCATTCTGGTGCTCCGATTGCGGTTTTCAGCATCCCTTGTGCTTTATTCTCCCTCATGTCTGTCCAAGGTACGGCTTTTTTTCGCATGCCAGAGTGATTCTCTGGAGGCTGACGACGATGGTCGTCAATTCATGGTCAAGGTACGGCTTTGTGCGGGCGCCTAAAGATGCCTCGCTCATGCTGCACGGTGATTTGTGGTTCTGGGTAACGGCCACCGTCGAATCCAAGGTACGGCTTTTCGGGGAGTGACTTGTCAGCGTCATTGGAGAAACGAACATTTCGTTTCGATGCCTATGGTGCCATATCTGCACACCAAGTGTGTCACAGCTTGGCTGCTAGAAATGATAGAAATGTTGTGATGCATGCCAGAGGGTAAGGGCCATTGTCAGATTGCGGCCAAGGTGTGGCTTTTCCAAGCTGCAGTCGTTTTGCAGACTCCCCAAGAAGTTGGTGTCTGCCCCATGTTGGGAGGCATCCAATGCAACATTCTGGGTGAATCGGAACGATTTAGTGAAATGTTCCATTGGCACGGACCGCGCCAGAAGAAATTCCATCACCAGCGGTCTTGTCAGGTCAATCTGGTTATGAGAAAGCATTTGGGGCATTTTTTTTGTTTCGGTATGCCTCCTTTTGAGGGGGGGAGGGGGCTGTATTTGGTGGTTTGGTGGTGTATATGGCCACTCTTGTTGAACAGCTCACACACTATGGGTGGGTGTCGTTGATCCCCTTGGCCAACAGGAGGGCTTGTCTACACCATTGAACTGCCATATGCTGGTTCACACAGACACACAGACACACAGTGGAACAGAGATCTACCTGAAAAACTGTATCTTCTATCCCATTGGGGTGGTAGGACGATGATCAGGATGGTATGACACGGTGTCAATGCCATGCCTCATGCCCCTTCACCAAAGCATGCGCAAATCCAAACAGGCCAATGGCTATGGGACAGTGAACCCATGCAGGCTATGGCTGATTGTGAGTGCACAACCCCCTGTGACAATCACCTTTATTTTCTTCGATTGTTACTCTCTCCTTGAATTTGTGTGTTTCTCACCTCACATCGAGCTTCTTCATGTCACTCCAAATTTATCACAGCTTTTGCAAGTACTGGCAATCCTGATTTCAGCGGTTTTTTTGCTTCGGATCCCCTGCAGCTTGTGGCTTTTTGAGGAGAGAGAAATTTTTACAGAGTTCTTTTTGAGTCTGGTAAGAGGGCTTTGCCAGCTTGCCAAGATCTGAACCCAAAAAAGACCTACTCACACAGTAACACTTATGTCAAAGCCATGTTGACATATCAAAGAGGAGTAGGATAGTCCGCATGTGCAAATTGTTTTGTTCATTCGATGGTCCCCACACATCTTTTGCACCCAGCAATGTTGATGACGTTCTCTTTGTAGTGCAAGACCTGGAGTAAGTGAAGGGTGGGGACCAGTGGACCAAGGGGGCGCACAGTGCGCTGTGTGCACGCTGTGCGAAAAGTTGGCTGTTTTCCACCACTGGTAGCCACAGGTCCCACGGTCCTGAATTCTGCACCCTGCAGCCCCTGCTGGTACACCAGGGATTTTTTTTTTTTTGAGTCTGATGCTTGCCACAGGTCCCAGGGTCCTGAATTCTGCACCCCATGCTGTGTTGAATTGATCATGCATGCTTCTGTGGGGGAGTATGTGCCGCGATGCGGGTACTGGGGTTGTTCCGTAGACCCTTTCATCCAGAGCCAATAGGAGGAATGGTAAAGCCTCAGCGCTCACCAGGTACCATCTACAACTCCTCTCCCGGGCGACCATCTCCGGGAGAAGTTGTTCACATGGCGCGGTGCGGATACTGCCCCTGTCAGTGGGTGGTTTTCAGGGGTGTTTCTGGGATAAACAACGTAATAATTGGTGCTGTGCAAAAACGCTCCAAAAAGAGGAAGCATTTTGGGATTTAGGGTGCATCCAGACAAGACAAAGCTGTGCCATTGGGGAGGGGAGGCAGTGGGGAGACAGGTACACTGGGGCGCATAACTGGTTGAGGTGTAGGCCCTGTATTTCGACTAGAGATGGGGAGACACTGGGGCGCATAACTGGTTGAGGTATGGGCCTGTATTTGGACTATTTAGCACATTTCATGGCGGTGTCTCATTTTAGGGGTATTACTATAGAGGAGTTTGGACAAAGAGCCATCTATTTAGTTTCGTGTGCATTTGCTTTTTCACCTGCTTTGGCGATTCCCATACTTGAAAGATTTTGTCCACGCAATGCTAGTACTCTTCGTCCCCTAAAAGCAAGGCTTTATGCATTAATTTGGGGGCCACAACCACGTTGTCCCAATCATCCACGGGAGGCCGTGATATTTTGTCAACTAGCAAAGAAGGGGGGCATAGGACTGCGCAATTTATGACCGTGCAAATCTTTAAGATTTGCAAAAACATTTAATTCCCGGCACAAGGTGTTGTTGTCTGCAAAAAAAATGAAACACAAAAAATACATTAATTTTTGGCGTCATGCTGTACGCAAAAATGGGTTCCGCCAAAAAAAATCGCAAAAATAAAATATTTTTTGCACCTGCCCATTTGTAAGGATGCAAGAATTTCCAATAATGGCATTTCTGTTTTGCACCCATGTACCGTGCTGTGGTTTTTCTTGTTGTCTGATCCCGCAGAGTTTTTTGTAGCATTTCTTCAGCATTTCATGCACCATTATCTAAACACACTGGCAAGGCAGCATTTCACGTGCCCCAGGCACTATTATGGACATTTTTGGAACTGGTTTGTTGTAAAATCCGTAAACCTAAATCATGCTTATCTGTGCTATGAATTGCAATCCCAAAGTGCAACCGATCCACATGTGTATGCCTCTGTAGGAATGGACCGCAATCCTAGATGCCAAGGTACGCACAGCTTCTTGCAGTAGCAACAAAATGAATCAACCCCAATCCCTAAAACGCAAAAAAAAAAGCAAAAAATAATTTAATTTATGACGTCATGCCCTACGCAAAAAATGCGTTCCGCAAAAAGAAATTGCCAAAATGAAATACTTTTTGCCCATTTTGGATGTTGTCGCAAAAACGTCGCTTATTATTACTTCAAAACACCCAACGCAAAAATTAGCATTCTGCGAATCTTTAGGATTCGTACGGTAGATGTCGAGAACACCGCTCATTATGGTCATGCACTCTCTCCGGGGACCATCTCCATTGATGTCAAACATGCTAGTGAGCAGGAGATTGTCTTTGGCACTGCAACAATAAGTAGATCTTACAGCAACGAAGAAGCTCCCAATGAAGGTTTGTAACTTCTTAACCGGTTTTTTTTTTCGGTTATTGGTTTAAAAAGGACAGGTTTTGGGATTATTTGTTTTCAAAACAACTTGTTTTGGTGATTATTAGTTTTGAAAAAAAAACTTGAAATTATCCGGCAAGGTTTTCTCCAAAATGCAAAGCACGTAGTCCAGCACAACACTCAAGATGGAACTCAATTAGTCCATAGTATCCTAGTGCAAGAGGGCTGCAAATGTGCAGACAAAGTTACTGCAATGTTTTGTAAACAAAGCCGATGGTGTTATTATGAAAAATGATACCACTGCGATTAGTTGTAGTTCAATGTGCACCCCTTGGATGCGATAGCTATTGGTTAAGAATTAGAGGCACCAAGGGTCAAGTTGACACAGGATATGTCTCGGCCAGCTTGGCCAAGCAACTGAATTCGGAAACAGCTACACAATAGAACCACAATAAGTAAATAGAATTTCAGGGTATCTAGGTTTTGGCGTGGGAGACCACTAGGCTTAATCTAAATGGAAAGTTTCCACTTTATTTTGGGATATACCTCTTTGAAGGATGATACCTCCGCTCCTTGGCACGCCTTGAAATGCATTTTGACAACAATGGGGCATCCAATATTGGTGTTTGAGGCATTGATAGCTCAGAAAATGTATTTTGGAGACATGGAGGTAGTGGAAAATGGGGTGTGAGGTACCACCACAGCTTGAAATGCATTTTGACAACACTGGGGCACTTGACATTGGTGTATGAAGCATTGAAAGTGAAAGGCAAAGGAATTGGTTTCAGTAAGAAAAAGGATCTACCACCTCTTTCTTGGGGCCCTTAGACTAGGTTGAAGTGCCACTATGTCATCAACACCATCCTAGAGCCTCTTTTTGCTTTGATTTTGTAGGCTTCCTCGGGGTTTTGCTTTCACAAACCTTTTTTAAACCCCAAGAAGTTTACCCCTATCACTCCAAGCAGTCCTTCGCACTCCTTTTTCCACTGCTCCCATGTCCTCAAAATGCATTTCTTTGGCTATCAAGGCCTCAAACCCAAATGTCAAGTGTCCCAATGTTGTCAGAATACATTCCACGCCGTGGCTCCAAATCTTTTTTCCATACATGCATACATCATGTGGAACGGGAAAGATTGGCTCTCAGGTCTAATAGCCCGTATAATGTTCCGTTAGATGCAGAAAATTCTACTTACGTGTAGTGGAATAAGTGTTATTACAACGGACTGAATTTAACGCTATAATGTTCCACTAGACGCACCGTAACGTACACTCTGCACATTCTTTTAATTCATTAGCGTCGTGACTTAACCGTCGGTGAGTGTGATCAATCAAGCAATCCAAAAACCCTATATGAAAAACACCCGTACCACTCGGGTGAGTGGGGGTACCACCATTCTGGTTAAAAGGGAAATGGACACTTTCTTCGTTCCGAGTATCCAAGATAAATGTAATTTCTTCCACTCCAAGAAAAGTTTATAGCGGTTTCAACACTGTGTTTTTGTCTCTCCCGCTGCTTGCTGCTGGTGTAGGGTTTCCTGCTGCTTGTTTTTGGAGATGAAAAGCTTTTGTTTGCTGAAATACAGTCAATCCAGGATAGCCCAAGCCAGAGGTATGCAAGGAGAAGAGAATCAGGATCAAAGCATGAAGGGCTGCAGTGTAAACAGTGAAAGATGAAAGGATATTCACAGAAACTGCAACTCAGGTCAAATCGGATTGCATATTCACAAAGATAGCTGAAATGTTTTGGAAAAGAGTTGGAAAACTGCCCCATGGTCACTCTATCTCCATAGTGCCATCTCAGGAGATGTGCACTCTTTGTTTTGGGTCCCATATGTGCTGAGGTGGCAGGGCATGTGGCGATGAGGTCACTGCCATGTCACATGGGATCTTCCTACTTAGCTAGGCTGACCGGGAATTGAACCCAGGAACTCTCAAAAAGAGGTGCCCAGCCCCCTAGGGTGCATACCACTAGGACAGCTAAGAATTCATGGAAAAACATAGATAAATTCATAGGCTCTGCCCTGTATATGTCAGTACTCAGTCAACTCAGGAAAAGATGATTTGCTTCACATTGAAAGGGGATTAAGGGGTCCACTCCATATCCTGATTGGGTGGTTGGTTCCATAGGTCAAAATGTGTTATCACCACTTTTGGTGGGACCAATACTAAGATAAAAATGCCTGGATGCTCAGTGCATCCCTAATACAACTAGAGTATGCCTCAAAGCATTGGAAAAGCACTTTTTCTTACTCCTCCCTTGTGCTGTGGTGGCCACCACTGTCGCATTTTAGGAAAAAGGGATTTTTTCTTGGCCTTTCCTTGGTTTCCACATCTACTTTAAAATACCTATAGTTTCCCTCACACAGAAAAATGGGCGCTCACCATGGCTGGCGCTCTTTTGCTGCTCTGTTTGTAACATTTCCTACAGAAGACTCAGCGCTCATGGCGCTGCCGGGGCTCCTGTGGCTTGGTTGGGTTAGTTTGGGAGCATGCCAAAACATGTGCATGTGCATCCCTCCCTCCAAGACGCAGCGCGACACAAACTCAACGCAAGACACAATATACACACTCGCATGGGTTCTCGTAAACCTGCTGGCGACCTGTGACCTGTCTTAGGGCGAAGGGAGTCGTAAAAAAAATTAAATTGCCCCTTGGTGGGGTCTTGGGTTCTGCTCAGTCTCTCCAGGCTGCTGTGTTTCGGCCCGAACACGGCCTACTGAGCGAGGCTGCGCGTGGGTATCTGCAGAGGCAGGAATGGGAGAATTATGGACGAATCCACGCAAAAGCGAAGCGACGACACCTAAAATTTTCTAAGACAACACACCTGAGCAGAATCCAATTGTGCATCAGAAGCACATTTTTATAAAAATTATAGTAATCTCTGGATTTTTTAAATCAAGAAATTCCTACGCATAAAAAGGCGGCGCGCAGGAGCGGCTCCTACCGAAGCGCCGGAAAATGCAGAAATAATGGCATTATAAACGTATGTCTCACGTAGTCTTGAAAATGACGAGACACACATTAATAAATAAACATACAGATTCCACCCACACTAATAGAAGTATCAAAAATCCAAGAATTCGAAAATCAACGAAAAAGACTTCAATGAATCAGGTATAAACTACAGGTATGCTCGTCTCGTATGCCGCATACACATTGCTCGTCTCGTGTCTCCGTGAACGAGTCTTGTAGCAGCGCTAACAACGATAGGATGCGATAGAGGGATTGATTAGAAAGATTGCAGATGATTAGAGGTCAGATCAGGGTGATTAGACATACACACAAGTGCATAGCAACGTTCTTCGAGTGCGCCCCGTTTTTCTCCTCACCTTGCTTCACTCTCCAGCGGTAGGTAAGGTAGGTATGCCCAGGTGGGGCCACCCCCTGGTGGAGTTCGTGATTGCGGTTAAGATGGGCAGGTTTGCCCAACACAGTCGTGCATGCTCGTGCATTCACACACGCATTAAAGGGTAGGCCACGCGAAGTGCGCACGGTAAACCTTGTTTAGGCTACCCAGGGGCTCCTTGGTACGTTCTTTAAGAGAACCTGAGGAGTCCCTTAACGCTTGCTTGCTTGACAGGGGAGCTGATCCTTCAGCGCGTTTGCGGACAGTGTATTATAGGTCACACTGAGAACCGTATAATACGGGGAGTGTGGCTTGGTTCCTCCGCCGCAAACACCCCTTCATTTGCCTTTGCTTTACAGGTGGGCAGGTAGGGTGATTGGTGCAGCAGCATACCATCTTTTTCATGCCCTGCTAAACAAGGGCGCAGATCACACAAACAAGTAACTCCCCTCTGCCTGTGGCAGAGCAGGGAGTCCGAATCCATCGACATCTGCGCCGTGCACGCAAAAAGAGCACCTCTTCCCTCCAAGCCCTAGCAGGGGAAACGCGTTGTGGCGTCCCCTGTTAGGCCACAGTTGCTTAGCAGCGCTGTGTTCTCTTGTCTTCTTCACAGGAGGGTCGCTAGGACCCACGACATATTCTTCAACAACACCCAGTAGAGTGTGCGTGTAGGAGTGGTAGTCCTGAGTGGGGGCTTGAGCCAGTTGCACCAGTGCTCGCCCACCAGGATGGTGCCACTGTAGGGTGTGTAGGACCTGTAGTGCGTGTGTCACTGTCCCACCCGTTTCCTGCAATTTTAGCAGGGTTGGTGGGCTGTGGCAGTGGTTAGGTCAGTGTTTTGGCCACTTAGCAAAACGGCGTTTTCATGCCTTCATAGCTTTTGGCCACCCCTCCCTGTAGTAGACAGATAGGTAGGGAAAACAATACCTGGATTAGTACGCTGGGTATTCCCCAAAGGTTTTGCGCCAGCACAGAAATTGGGCGCTTAGGGGAGGGGAGACCCGGGGCGTACCCCGTGGCATCAATAAGCCAACCCTCCAGGTTTAGCAAGCACTGATAAGCCACTAGGCTCCTGCACAGGACCGATGCTGCAAAACACGTGACCTTTGTTTCAAAATCCAGACCTCAGCCCTCAAAGCAACGCACTGCTCATACACTTCGTAGTTGTTGATCTTGTCCGTGAATCCACAGTCAACATGGTCACAAAGACCCTGTGCAACACACAGAAGTCCAGTCTCAGAATACTTTACAGAGCACATGCATACACGACGTGTAAAATGCAATAACCATGCTATTTAATAATCGCTAATTATTCTCTCGTAATTCTGTCTGTGCTCTGCCGTGATTCTGTCTGTACTCTGTAGTATTGATGTCCTCTGTATTACGTTGTCAGGCCTATCGCTCGCGAGCGATCCCGCAGATGAGTCGCGATCGCCGGAGTTTGTACTCTGCTGCCTACTGCTAACACTCCCCTCCTAAGGCAGCGCCCTGGCGATAAAACACAGCCAGAAAAGGGGCGCGCCGGGTAGATCTACTTAGTAGGAGGCAGCGGACGTCGCTGACAGGATTACTGCATAGAAAGAAAAATCCTGTAGCGCACTCCGGCTCGGAAAAATGTCAGCAGCGACGGGGGGTAGGGGCTCCCCATCAGCCCAAAGCCAGCAGTGAGGATCAGCTCTGAGGGGGGGGGGGGGGCAACAACGACAGTGTTTTTTTTTTTATACGAAGAGAAGGAAGGATCACAGAATGCGTTGACCGCAAGCAGAGCGACTGGGTATGGGCTCAGGACCCCAGTCTGAAGGAAGACGGCAACACACGGCATGTCAGTACACACTGGCGAAGTGACGGCTGCTGCAGGCAACAAGGTTGCTGACGACGGCGACGACTGCTGCTGACGACGACGCTGACGACGACGACGACGACTGCTGTCGACGACGACACGTGCTGTGGACGTATGCGCAGCAGCACAGCGACACACCGGGATGTGATCACTGTTGATACTAATTAATAATTCAAAAAGGCAGAGGCCTGGTAGAGGCCAGCTGGACTGCGCCCACCTCCGGGCACACGCTTGCTGAACCAGGATGGAGGGACAGAGTCGGAGGGTAAGCGCAGAAATGAATCACTGGCAAACAGTTCACCCTCTCCCCTTCCTTTCCAAAATGCTGCTCGTCAGCCCTCGACAGTCACCAAGGCCAGAGATCAGCTGAGACACTGCGACACAGGGTGCTGGGCAAGAAGCGGACGGTTAGCGCAGAAATGACTGGCTAGTCGCTCAGCTCGGTGCTGGTGGCGGCTGATCTGCGCCCGTGCTCTGACCTCAGGTCGCAGCCTAAAAACAAACATAGAAGCATGGCAGGATGGGAGAGAGAGCACAGGAAGGAAACAACAGACGCATGGGTTGGACGCGGGCTCACTCGCAGGGCCCCTGCCACAGTGGGCGGGCCGAGGTCGTTTCCCCATGTAGCTCGCCAGGACCGCCACGCAGGGGTCGAGCGCGCTACACGTGTCTCACCAGTTTTAGATATGCAATGACAGGCAGGACCCCTTCAGGGTCTAACCATAAACTCAGACATGGGTATACTGGCAGAGCCCTGCCGAGGCGGGCCGAGCCATTTCCCCGACATGAAAACGGCTGCAAAAATTCAGGGTAGAGCCTCTCTGGGGGCCGAACCCGACAACAAGAATTCAGGGCAGGGCCCGTTTGGGGGCCTAACCCAACACAAAAATTCAGTGCAGGGCCTTACTGGGGCCGAACACGACTAACCCGTGCACTAGGCACTGCTTTGAGATACTGTAGGTGACGTGTAGCGAAGGCATGTGACATGTAGTCAATGTAGGTGACACGTAGTGAATGTAGGGGACCTAACGGTGGCGGGGAGGGACGGGAGGTCACAATGGGACCTGAATGCCATGCTTGGCATTGTAGGCCCGCCAGGGGTCGCAGACGTGGTGCAAAAATTGGTCCCTGGTCTCCCATGTCCACTCCTGGTGACCTTTCCACTTGACAAGCCACTTCTGGATCTTGCCGTTACCCCGAGTGGAAGGCACCTCCTTGAAATCCACCACATCCAGTAAGAAAAAGTGCTTTTCCATTGCTTAAGGACATACTCTAGTTGTATTAGAGATGCACTGAGCATCCATGCATTTTTATCTTAGTATTGGTCCAGCCAAAAGTGGTGATAACACATTTTGACCTATGGAACCAAACACCCAATCAGGATATTGAGTGGACCCCTTAATCCCCTTTCAATCAGAAGTAAAACATCTTTTCCTGAGTTGACTGAGCACTGACATACCTAAGGTAGAGCCTATGAATTTATCTATGTTTTTCCATGAATACTTATCTGCCCTAGTGGTATGCACCATAGGGGGTTAGGCACCTCTTTTTGAGAGGTCCTGGGTTCAATTCCTGGTCAGCCTAACTAAGTAGGAAGATCCCATGTGACATGGCAGTGACCTCATCGCCACATACCATGCCACCTCAGCACATATGGGACCCAAAACAAAGAGTGCACATCTCCTAAGATGGCACTATGGAGAGAGAGTGATCCTGAGGCAGTTTTCTAACTCTTTTCCCAAAACATTTCAGCTATCTCTGTGAATATGCATTCATTTGTATCCTCAGTTGCAGTTTCTGTGAATATCTAATCATCTTTCACTGTTTACACTGCAGCCCTTCATGCTTTGATCCTGAATTACCTTCTCTTTGCATACTGTTGGCTTGGGCTATCCTGGATTGAGTTGGCTTTACTGTATTTCAACAAACAAAAGCTTTTCATCATCCAAAACCAGCAGCAGGACACCCTACAGCAACAACAAGCAGCAGGAGAAGCAAAAACACAGTGCTGAAAACACTATAAACTTTTCTGGTAGCAAGAGGCAGCCTGTCTCTGTGCACCGGCAGCGACCCCGCGCCGTACAACCAGTGCTCCGAGCAGGCAAATACAAGCAGAAGGGCGGATTAAGATGGATCAAGGAAGAGTGGACGCCGAGGTGAACACAGCGCCAGCGCCAGAGGCACCGGCAAGGCCGGCGCCTGACGCTGTACCTTCGGTGGAGCCCTTACATGGGCCAATTGATACGGCGGAGGACTCCTTGGATGGCCTCCAGACGGCCTTTGGGGCCCTGTTGGTGAAGGAAATGGTCTCTCCGCCTCAGCCTGTGAAGAGGAACAGAGGAAACGAGAGCGAGAAGGATGCTGGAGAAGGAGCAGACGAAGGAGAGGAGCAAGGGCAAGACCCGACGGATGTCCCTACCTTCGAAGGCGCACCAAGCGCTTCTGGCCTCCATGCATCACCCTCTCCCATAACCACCACACTCCCAGCCGCCGCTACATCCACTTCCACAACCAACCAGCCTATGGCAGAGGGCACAGGCTTTACTGGCATGCCTCACTACCCCGCCTATGGCATGGGCCCACCTACCGCTGCGCTCCTTGAGGCAACTACTGCCAGTGAGCCGGTGGCTTCCAGCTCTGCGCCGCGTTGGTATGCGGCTGACCATCCCCATCCACTCCACGCCACTGGAACCTACATGGAAGTTCCTGGGTATGCTCCTGGGTGTGCACCTGGGTATGCACCCCTGAGTGGGTTGAGGAGAGGACCAGAGTCTCTGGGAGGCAGGAGTAGAGGATCGGGAAGATCCTCCAACAGGTCCCTGACGCGGTCGGAGATCAATGAGGTGCTCCGAGGAGCCACTTCGCAAATCGTGAGCGACCTCACGCAAGAGATCAGGGAGAAACTGCAGCCCCTGATGATCCAGTCCCATGCGTCACCTACGACAGTGGGAATGTCACCCCACCGAGTACAGGCTAACCACCTGGCGGCAGGGTTGACGAATACCCTGGGGAGCCTGAGGAGCCGACCGATGCCGACTCCTGCAGCAGTACCGAGAAGTCCATTCGTCCCGAGGACAGCCCAGCCGCCCTACAGTCACGTGACGAACTCGACGAGGGCCGAGCTGGACCAGCTGGGGCTGACAGCCCTAAGAGCTATGGTGGACGTGGAGCCTTATGGCTCCAGTGATCTAGGCGGAGACCCCTCCGATGATGGGCCGCCTTCGATGACTTCTTCTTCGCCATCGGATGACGAAGACCCTGAGGACCCCGAGGACCCCAAGGGTAAGAAGAAGAAGAAGAAGAAGAAGAAGACCCGACGCCCTGAAGGACGCCGAGCTCAGGAGGCGAAGGCTATTGCCACTTCCAAGATAGTGGTGAACCTGCCTGAATTCACAGGCAAGGACCTCAGCGAGTTCGCTGAGAACTCTGGCCGGTTCCTACGACTGACCGGCCAAACCCACGCGAGTGGGCGAGTGAAGTGCGACCTGCTCCTGCAGTGCTGCAAGACGAAGTACCTGGAGAAGCAGGTCAGGCAGATCGTCACCAACTCCGCCACCTTTGCCGACGTGTTGGTTGCCCTGGAGAGGCAGTACCCAACCTACGAGACCGACCTCTCCATCAGGGCCGAGATCCAGAACCTGCCCGTGCTGCCGAACAACCCCAAACCCGGCAGGGTCTCCGAGCTGTTGGCGGACCTGGACCACTGGGCTGGACGACTGACGCCCGGTTCCTACAGCAGCGACGACCTGCTGTTTTGGTTGTGCTCCAAGCTCCCCCGTGAGCTATGGGACGAGTGCCGTCTGACGGCTGAGCGCAAGGCTAGATCCCTCCGCTACGAGGATCTATGCGTGCTGCTCCTGGAAATGGCGCTGGAGAAGGAGAGCGACCAACACCTGAACCACTACCGTCCTGGTGGTGGAGGTTCTGGAGGCAAAGGGTACCAAGGGTCCCGACCTGGGCAGGGGACTACCCCCAAACACGCCCACGCCCGCCTAATGGACAACGTGAAGGAGCTATTCTGGTGTGATGCCAGAGATGAACAGGGCCACCTGCAGCATGCCTCCGACTGCGAGCAGCGAGACTGCTTTGTTGTCCAGGGGAAGCAGCAGGAAAAGATCACCGGCGCCAAGGTGAAGATGCCGGATCATTACCGCTGCACCATCACGTGTGCATTCTGCGGTAAGCGGAAGCACTATGAGGACGAGTGCTACCATAAGCAACGCCTATCGGCGAAGCTTAAGGGGGAAGATCCTGGCAAAAGCTCAGGCAAAGGTGGAGGCAAGGCCAAAGGCAACGACTCCGGCAAGGGCAAGTCGAAAGGACGTGGTCAAGGTGGTCAAGACAAGGGTCAAGGCGGACGAGGAGGAGGCGCTAATCGCCAGAACGACAACAAGAACAAGGACAAGAACGGAGGTAACCCCAACCCTAATCCAGGGGGGAACTCCGAGCCCTCTGGAGGGCAGTCTGGACCTACCACACGCTCACAGACGCAGGCCCAGCAAGAACAAGGAGCCAAGCGTGAGCATGAAGGTGGTGACGACGGCAACGCCAAGAAGAGAAGCCGTTTCATGAGGATGGCCCGCAAATTGCGGAACAAGGGGTTCGAGGTGACCTGTCCCGCGGAATTCTGACGGGGACGCTCTGGTGGCACCCAAGACCTGGTGTTTTGGGTACGTATCCGACTAGGGGGACGTGAATACCTGGGGGTACTGGATACTGGAGCCACAATATCGATAGTGGCCAAGAAAATTTTACCTTGTGGGAGCCTGAAGAACACCATGACCACCGCCGCTATACGGATGGGGGATGGACATGTGGTGCACAGCTGCCGGGACTGCGAAGTGGAGGTACCTATGGGCTCCAGGACTATCGCCCATCGGTTCTATGTGATGGACACTGATGCCTTCGACTTTGTACTGGGTACTGACTTCTTCGTGCAGCACTCCCAGATACAATCCCTGACGCTGCAAGCGCCCTACCTCCTGTACGTGGACCACGGCAGTGGCAGAGAGTCTGTGCCACTGGAGCAGTCGGAACATACCTCGAGTTACCTGAGACTATCGAAGGAGGAGCCCTCGAACATGATGGCGGCCTCCAAAACTGAGGACTATCAACTATTGGGGGAAGTCCTAGACCAAGGTCTGAAGGAGTTGGGTTACTCTCGAGAAGACCTAAGTGTGGAACTGTTCGCCAGCGACAAGCAGCATGTACTGGACCTATACTGCAGCAAGGGGAAGAACTGCAGCTACAAATTTTACTGGCCCTCTTTCGGGATGGCCTACGGGAACCCCAGATTCAGTGAACTGGGGAAGGTGCTGACCAAGGTGGCCTTGGAACGTTCCCGTATGGTCCTGTGTTCCCCCGATTGGGGAGCCCATGGGGGCAACGAGTACTGGCGAACCCTCCTTGACAAGCTGACTATCAGCTCTGTGCGATTACCTGATGAGGCCATCTACGTGCCTCTGGGACGCAAGACGCCCATTGGGAAGCCCGGATGGGGGAGTATGCTCAGCGTGGTGGACGGAAGTCTTACCACCATCCCCTGGGAAGACCTGGAACCTACTCTGGTCCAGGCTATACAACGAGAAAGCGATGGACTCGCCTTGGGTGACTTGAAGGATCGCCTACGACCTCAAGATGCTGTTGAAACTACAACGGGAGGAGATGAGTACGTCATGACTGACACTAACGCCCCCAACTCTCCCGGTCATGTACCTGTTCCTGATGGAGTCTCTGAGTGTGGACTATCTGAGCTACCTAGCTCTATCCACTCAGACGACGAAACTGAGCACGATGCCTTCTTCGTGCAGACTGCGGTGGAAGAAGTGGAGAACGCCGAGTACGTCGCCCCACTAAAACCCCTACTCTCCATGAGGGTGGAAGACCCCGTGGATGAAGAGCTGGACCCTCGATCCAGGCTCAGGGAGTATGTGGATTCCAAGAGGAAGTTGGTGGCGAAAAAGCTATGCTACGCGAAGCCTACCCGCAGCTCGTGGCCACTGAAGCAAGGACGTATGGGAGACCTATCCCAATTGAAGGAGGACCTCGAACAGAAGATCACCACCTGGCAAAGGGAGGTAGATCTCAAGCTCATGAAGAGCGTGTGGGGTGCCCATGTGAGGACCCCAGAGGAGGACGACCTCTCGGAGGAATGTGTATGTGAACCCCCTAAAGCGTGCCTATGTTGTTATCGTCCACCGGAGATGGTTGAGCAAGACCTTCTGTATGCCTACCAAGGGCTGAAGGATGCTACCGCGGGCGAAGAGTCGGTGGAGGACCACCTCCCGACGTCTATTCAAGGGGCAAGCAACTTACACTCCGACGAGGACATGGAGGACAAGATCAAGGTACTGGACCCGCGGGTACAACAGCTGATAAGGACCTATCTGGAGGTGTTCGGAGAACTGCCCCCTCCAGCGTCATGCGACAAGCTGGTACAGATGGACCTCAAGCTGAAACCCGAGTTCGTGGGTCACAAGATCCGGAGGAGACCCTATCCAGCTCCTAAAGAGCAGGCCGACGAGATTGAGCGACAGATACAAGAATGTATCGACGCTGGCCTAGTCCTGGAGTACAAGGATGGGGACTACCCCCTACACTGCAGCCCCTGTTTCCTGGTGGCTAAACCTGGGTCTACAGCCAAACGGCTGGTAGTGGACTATGGAGAGCTGAACAAGAAGACGCTGAACCACTCAGGGTCCATTCCCAATATGGAGTCTACCCTGGAGAAGATAGCCTCCTGTTGCTACAAGACCAAGATGGACAAGCGAAGTGGATTCTGGCAAGTGGACCTGACGCCCAACGCGCAGGAACTACTGGCCTTCATCACCCCTCAGGGGAGGGTATTCAAGTGGAAGGTCATGCCATTCGGCGTGGCTAACGCCCCCGCTCTGTTCCAAGAGCTGATGAACAAGATCTTGTCCATCCTACGAAGGAGACCTAAGGTGCAGGAGCTCATATCCCGTGGGGCCCAGATGGAGGCTCACATCGACGATGTATGCCTCGGGACCAATACCCAGGAGGATCACCTAATCCTCTTGGGTGAGTTCTTTGCGGTCTGCCAGGAGAACCACACACGACTCAAGCTGGAGAAGTGTGAGTTCATGCAGGAGACCATGCAGTACCTGGGGTTTGACGTTGGCTATGGGTGGTGGACCCCAGCGGCCTCTAAGGCCAAACCCCTGATGGATGCCAAGGTACGACACGAAGACCCCAAGAAAGGACTTCATGATGTACGCAGTTTCATTGGGGCGTGCAACTTCTATCGCCGCCACATCAAAAGCTTCACCTACACCAGCGCGGTACTGACTGAGTTGATCAAGAAGAGTACTACTTGGCGCTGGGGCCCACAAGAGCAACAAGCGTTTGATGAGCTCAAACACAAGGTAGCCAACGCTAAGTGCTTGGGCGTGCCTAGGGCACAAGGGGAGATTATCCTGGTGACCGACGCCAGCAATGGGGGCGGTGGTGGAACGTTGTTCCAGTGGCAAGCACTAGAGAAGGAGGAGTTCGACTCGGCCATTTCCCAATGGGGGACGGAAGGTCTCAACCGAGATGGAACCCTCAAGCACAGCTACCCTGACGACAAGTGGGTCCTAGTACCTCTGGGCCACTGGAACTGGAAGTGGAACCAGGCCAGGGGGAACTACTCCACCTATGAGCAGGAACTGCTCGCGGGTATGCTGGTGCTATCCTCACAAGCACGAATGTTGGGGAGTAATCCTGTGGTCTGGCTATGCGACCAAGAACCGGTCCGCAGTTTCCAGAAGGGCCCCCCACCTGAGAAGGCCAAGCTACGTCGCTGGTGGACCTACCTCAGTCAACTACGGCTGACGGTACACCATATCCAGGGAGTGAAGAACGAGTGCGCCGACTACATCAGCCGCAACGACTTCGACGCCCTGATTGGTGCCCGGTCTGAAGCGCTGGCTAAGGAGGCGTTCAGCCGTATGGACGTACACCTGGACCTGAACATGACCATGATACGCCCCCTGGATGGACTCCAACAATCGGAGTACCTACAGGAGTTTGGGGATATCTACCGGCGCCTGGAGAAACGCCTTGAACCCCTCCTGGTCAACCAAGACCAGTGGAAGCGGGACAAGAGCTACCTCTGGCACGAGGACCGCATCGTGGTGCCTAGTGACCGAGTCCCAGCGCTGCTGAAGTGGACCCATGAGTCCAGTGGTCATGTGGGTGCTGACCGTACCCTGAGGCTGTTCAAGCAGTGGTTCCACACTACGTGGACTGACGACCAGCTGCGGAAGACGCTCCTGCCTATCGTGGACAAGTGCCCGTGCAGGTCCTGTAAACCAGGGGATATCAGGGACAGAGGTCTCTACTCGACCCTGCCCATCCCTCACTGTGCTAACAGTGTTCTATACGTGGACTACACGGAGATGCCGAAGTTCGGGGGCTATGACTTCGCCCTCGTGGTAACCTGTGGTTTGACCAGGTTTACCAGGGTGTTCCCATGTACCAAGCACATTACCGGAGAGGAGACTATCAAGATACTCCTGGAGGAGTGGTTTTGTGTCTATGGGGCGTCCAAGGAGATCAACTCCGATGAGGACGTACGAGTACGCTCAGATACTGGCTGGTACAAGAGGGTCCTGAGGTCCCTCAATGTCCAGGTGTCTACGGGGATTCCCTACTCTCACACGAGCAACCCCCTATGTGAGCGACAGATTCGTGTCCTGAAGGAGAACGTCAGGATATGGTGCAAAACTGAACGCACCAGAGACTGGGTGAGACTACTCCCCGTCATATCCTTGATGATGAACTCCCAAGAGAGTTCAGCTACTGGCTACTCGCCACATGAGCTATTCATGGGGCGCCCGGCGTGGTTCCTACATGCCCCCTATCCAGAGGACACCCATTCTTCTGTGGGTGAGTGGGTCCAAGAGCAACAAGCGAAGGTGGACAAGGCCAAGGCTATGCTCCAGAGAGTGAGGGAGCGTCAGTGGAACAAAAAGAACAAGCACCGAGTACCGGCCACCTACCAAGAGGGGGACTGGGTGCTGGTGCACCACAGTCGACTACCCGCCTGGCCTCGCTCTACCAGCGATGACCCATACTTCGGGCCGTACAAGATTCTATCTGTGGATGGTCACCGTATCACGGTGCGGTGTTCTCCCCGTCTAGGGGGGACCCTGGTGTGCGCCGCTCAACACCTGAAGCGCTACCATGATCCTGAAGACCTCTGTGGGGAGGAGTGGGAGCTGAACGACGAGGAAATCGCCGCTCTGGACCTACAAGGGGCTGCCAGCCCTATGGAAGTTGAAGGTGAACTCCCCGACATGAACGCCGAGGAGATGGCTAAGGAGGGCTTCTACCTGGTGAAGTCTGTCCTACGCCACCGCTATCGCCAGGGTTGGCGCTTCCTCACCCTCTGGGAAGGGTTTGGAGTCGAAGAGGCCACCTGGGAGCCCTTCTCTGCATTTGTTCTACCTGAGGGACGCCTAAACTCAGTTCTGGTTGACTACTTGTCCCAGAACAACCTTGGTGAGTTACTGAGGCTCGCTGAGGCGCTTGCCTCCAAGACTAAAGCTAGGGACTGAACCTTACCCTTACCTGCCAAAGCGTATGTGTGAGTGTGCTAGTCCTAAGGTCCTGAGAGCAAGCCGCAGAAGTGGTGTCCTAATTATACCCAAGTCTGCGCCCTTGCTAAACCTGGAGGGTTGGCTTATTGATGCCACGGGGTACGCCCCGGGTCTCCCCTCCCCTATGCGCCCAATTTCTGTGCTGGCGCAAAACCTTGGGGGAATACCCAGAGTGTTAATCCAGGTATTGTTTTCCCTACCTACCTGTCTACTAAAGGGAGGGGTGGCCAAAAGCTATGAAGGCATGCAAAACGCCTGTTTGCTATGTGGCCAAAACACTAACCTAACCCACTGTCACAGCCCACCAACCCAGCTAAAATTGCAGGAAAAGGGTGGGACAGTGACACGCCCCCTACAGGTCCTACACACCCTACAGTGGCACCATCCTGGTGGGCGAGCACTGGGCAACTGGCTCTAGCCCCCACGCAGGACTACCACTCCTACACGCACACTCTACTTGGCGTTGCGAAGAGGAAGTTCTCGAGGGTCCTAGCGACCCACCTGTGAAATGACAAGAGAACAGAGCGCTGCTAAGCAACTGTGGCCTCACAGGGGACGCCACAACGCGTTTCCCCTGCAAGGGCTTGGAGAGAAGGAGTGCTCTCGTGTGCAAGGCGCAGATGTCGATGAAGTCAGACTCCCTGCTCTGCCACAGGCGGAGCGGAGTTACTTGTTTGTGTGATCTGCGCCCCTGTTTAGCAGGGCATAAAAAATGCTGCTGCACCACTCACCCTACCTGCCCACCTGTAAAACAAAGGCAAATGAAAGGGCGTTTGCGGCGGAGGAACCAAGGCACACTCCAGGTATTATACCCTTCTCAGTGTGCCCTATAATACGCTGTCCGCAAACACACTGCATGGAGCAGCTACCCTTATCAAGCAAGCAAGCGTTAAGGGACTCCTCAGGTTCTCTTAAAGAACGTACCGAGGAGCCCCTGGGTAGCCTAAACAAGGTTTACCGTGCGCACTTCGCGTGGCCTACCCTTTAATGCGTGTGTGCATGCACGACTATGCACAATCACGTTGGGCAAACCTGCCCATCTCCACAACAATCTTGACTCCACCAGGGGGTGGCCCCGCCTGGGCGTACCTACCTTACCTACCGCTGGGAAGTGAAGCAAGGAGAGAAAACAAAAGGGGCGCACGCGAAGAACGTTGCTACGCACTTGTGTGTATGACTAATCACCCTGATCTGACCGCTAATCATCTGCAATCTTTGTAATCAATCCCTCTACCGCGCCCTATCGTGGTTATCGTTGTTAACGCTGCTACACGACTCGTTCACGGAGACACGAGACGAGCAATGTGTATGCGGCATGCAAGACGAGCATACCTGTAGTTTATACCTGATTCATTGAAGTCTTTTCAATTGATTTTCGAATTCTTGAATTTTTGAAGCTTCTATTAGTGTGGGTGGAATCTGTATGTTTGTTTATTAATGTGTGTCTCGTCATTTTCAAGACTACGTGATACATACGTTTATAATTCCATTATTTTTCCATTTTCCGGCGCTTCGCTACGAGCCGCTCCTGCGCGCCGCCATTTTATGCGTATGAATTTCTGGACTTAAAAAATCCAGAGATAACTATAATTTCTATAAAAATGTGCCTTTGATGCACAATTGGATTCTACTCAGGTGTGTCGTTTCAGAAAAATTCTACGCCGTCATTTGACGGATTTTGGTGTCGTCGCTTCGTTTTTGCGTGGATTCGTCCATAATTCTCCCATTCCTGCCTCTGCAGATACCCACGCGCAGCCTCGCTGAGTAGGCCGTGTTCGGGCCGAAACGCAGGTGCCTGGAGAGACTGAGCAGAACCAAGACCCCACCAAGGGGCAAATTAATTTCTTTTTCGACTCCCTACGCCCTAAGACAGGTCACAGGTCGCCAGCAGGTTTACGAGAACCCATGCGAGTGTGTATAATGTGTCTTGCGTTTGGGTTGTGTCGACGCTGCGTCTTGGAGGGAGGGATGCATATGCACATGTTTGGCATGCTCCCAATCTAACCCAACCAAGCCACAGGAGCCCCGGCAGCGCCAAGAGCGCTGAGTCTTCTGTAGGAAACTGTACAATCAGAGCAGCAAAAGGACGCCAGCCATGGTGAGCGCCCATTTTTCAGTGTGAGGGAGACTGTAGGTATTTTAAAGTAGATGTGGAAACCAAGGAAAGGCCAAGAAAAATTCCCTCTTTCCTAAAATGCGACAGTGGTGGCCACCACAGCACAAGGGGGGAGTAAGAAAAAGTGCTTTTCCATTGCTTAAGGACATACTCTAGTTGTATTAGAGATGCACTGAGCATCCATGCATTTTTATCTTAGTATTGGTCCAGCCAAAAGTGGTGATAACACATTTTGACCTATGGAACCAAACACCCAATCAGGATATTGAGTGGACCCCTTAATCCCCTTTCAATCAGAAGTAAAACATCTTTTCCTGAGTTGACTGAGCACTGACATACCTAAGGTAGAGCCTATGAATTTATCTATGTTTTTCCATGAATACTTATCTGCCCTAGTGGTATGCACCATAGGGGGTTAGGCACCTCTTTTTGAGAGGTCCTGGGTTCAATTCCTGGTCAGCCTAACTAAGTAGGAAGATCCCATGTGACATGGCAGTGACCTCATCGCCACATACCATGCCACCTCAGCACATATGGGACCCAAAACAAAGAGTGCACATCTCCTAAGATGGCACTATGGAGAGAGAGTGATCCTGAGGCAGTTTTCTAACTCTTTTCCCAAAACATTTCAGCTATCTCTGTGAATATGCATTCATTTGTATCCTGAGTTGCAGTTTCTGTGAATATCTAATCATCTTTCACTGTTTACACTGCAGCCCTTCATGCTTTGATCCTGAATTACCTTCTCTTTGCATACTGTTGGCTTGGGCTATCCTGGATTGAGTTGGCTTTACTGTATTTCAACAAACAAAAGCTTTTCATCATCCAAAACCAGCAGCAGGACACCCTACAGCAACAACAAGCAGCAGGAGAAGCAAAAGCACAGTGCTGAAAACACTATAAACTTTTCTCATCCTCCACCACCCACCTGTCGTCGTGCTCGGGGGAGGGACGGAGCGTGTGGTGGTCGCATTTCAGCTTAACCCCCGACAACAGCGGCAGGGCCAGCTTGAGACGGCCTATCCCCAAAATTTGAGGCCCCTGGGCGGTCGCCACACGGTATCGACCCCCGCCCATCATTTCGAGGATCTCATATGGTCCCGACCAAATGCGGGCCAGCTTGTCAAAATGGCGGTCCTCGCTTTTGGGCAAATTGCGGACCCAGACGCGGTCACCCACTTCCCAGAGTTTTTCAGGGTGCGTCTTGCGAAATTCTTTCTCGTGTTTTTCATGGATGGCCGTCAGCTTTTGCTGAATCTCCTCACGCTCACGCCCGAGACGCAAGAAAAAATCAAGGGCGTCTTCACACCCGTTTTCCTCCACAATGGGAGGCATGTCTCCGAATCCAATTGGATCCCTCCCGAACAAGAGACGGTGGGGAGAGTACGGCGCTATTGAAGCGGTAGCGGCAGGGTCTCCCTACCGCTACCCGCTGTGGCTCGCACGTGCGCTGAACAGCGCATTTTATGACGTCAAATGGGATTACGAAAGCGACAGAGCAATAGCTAGAATTGCCGATTTTTATATTAAAATAGCAGTTTTTATAATAAATTTATGCTGTTGTGCCCCATTTTGTAAATATACGTGAGATTTCACTGTTTTTCCGTGTTTTCACAGGCATCATGTAGATTCGAAAGGCCTGTGGCTAACGCCTTAGAACAGTTTAAGCAACTTAAACCGACTCACGAAATGTTCGATTCTTGCAGAAATTGCGGTGCTTTGCAGGAGGGTCACGAAAACGCTTCAAAACTGTTCTAACAACCCTGAACAGGGACAGCCGCAAGCCGCAGCGCATCGCAGCGCCGAGCAGCGGCGCTAACACGCGCTGGAACCGGAAGGCGCTGGGCGCAGCGCCAAGCAGCACCGCAACGTGGCCGTCAGCCGCAGCACGCCGCCGAAGAGGCAGCAAGTGCCTCCGCAGCGTTCGGGATGAGCAGCAGCGACAGCAGCGGCGTCAGGACGTGGGGACCGCAACATGGCGGCTACAACCTGGACAGCATGAGCGACGCGTCAGACTGGAGTCCCAGTCCAAGGCCAAGTTCGAGCCGCAGTCCCGCGTTCGAGCAACCGAGGTATGGCCCTTCCAGCCGTCAACCGTTTGGCCGTGGGAACCAGCACGGCAGCAGCGTCGGCCGTCCCAAGAGCGGCAGTACCAGCCGAGATCCGGAATACCGTGACGGCCAACCAGCCGTCGAGAGAGAGCTCTTCCGCAAGCCGGACCATCGTCAAGCAGCGTGGGATCGCCAACCAGCGTCCTGGAGAACGCCGGAGCGCCAATCAGCGCACCACCGAAGACAGGGTCCAAGCTGTGGTCACGCAGACCGTGGTCAAGCATCAAGGGAGCGCCAAACAGCGCCCCAGAAAGCGCCGGAGTACCGACCAGTACCCCAACGTGGAGGAGCGTTCGCCGGACATCCACGCAACCCCAGTCCCAGCCGGTTAAGCTCGGAGATCGCCATCCTACCAACCGAGACGGTGGAGTTGAAGGCCTGGGCCGTGGAGATGGCAGCGTTGGCGAGGAGTGCAGCAGCGGAGATCCGGACCCTGAAGTCGGAGCAGGAAAGTCTGCAAGAGCGAGTCCGTCGCCTGGAGAAGACGTCCAAGACGAAGTCCGCTACGGGCGAAGCGAAGAAGAAGGTGGAAGTCGCCTTCCAGACGCCGAAAGAGACCGCCACGACCAGCGGAGCGGCCCAAGACAGTGGGACGCAGACGCCCGGCAGTGGCAGCCGTCGTTGGAGACGGTGATAATTTAATATTCTGTTTGTTGGAACACCTGTGGGCAGGTCCAGTCTTGTCAGACTTGCCGTGGTGAGAGCCCAGTCTCGTCAGGCTCCACCAACCAGGTATATATGTGGGTCTTAAAACCCATGTATATATGGGGCAGACCAGCCCCTGGCACACGCACCCGCACTTGTACAGTACAGTGCACGGTGCCTGGGTAAGGCACGAACTGACACAGCAACGTTAATTTGATGCTGAGTTGTAGTGCTGTGTGCATGCCTGTCCTGTTGTTTGGTTTTTGAAAGCATGGAGGTTTTCGGGAAACTGAAAACTTTTTCAGGTTTTCGAAACAAACGGGGCAGGCCACCCAAGGCCTTTTTCTTTTTATTTTCCTAGAGTGGCAAAGCAGGTTTTTGCCTGAGGGTAGTATTGGTGCTCCCCACCGGACACCTAGGAAAAGGCTACCTCTGGGGTTTGTTTTTCCTCTTGGAGGATAAACAAACCTTTAAGAAGGGGGGGTGAAGCGGTAGCGGCAGGGTCTCCCTACCGCTACCCGCTGTGGCTCGCACGTGCGCTGAACAGCGCATTTTATGACGTGAAATGGGATTACGAAAGCGACAGAGCAATAGCTAGAATTGCCGATTTTTATATTAAAATAGCAGTTTTTATAATAAATTTATGCTGTTGTGCCCCATTTTGTAAATATACGTGAGATTTCACTGTTTCTCCGTGTTTTCACAGGCATCATGTAGATTCGAAAGGCCTGTGGCTAACGCCTTAGAACAGTTTAAGCAACTTAAACCGACTCACGAAATGTTCGATTCTTGCAGAAATTGCGGTGCTTTGCAGGAGGGTCACAAAAACGCTTCACTATGGCACCCGGAAGGTCATTGAGACCCCACAGTGCCATAGGCAATTTCCAGTACCATTGACTGGTGGGTGTGTTGGTCTCTTGCAGGTACACCCTAAGGGTTTCAACGACGCTTTTTACCGCCCTTTCGGCCCTCCCATTGGTCTTGTGATCGTAGATCACGGACTCGTGGGTGGAGATGCCAGCCAAATTGCAAAGAGTGGTCACAAACTTGTTATTGAAATATTTGGCGTTATCCCGCAGGATTTCATTGGGAACGCCTGTAAAAAACACGCACTTCTCCAAAAAAAGTTCCGCCAATTTGCGGGCGTCGAGACCCTTGAGGGTAGTCGGTATGGCTATAACATAGCCAGTCGCTCGGTCAACTATGACGAAGCAACAGTCCACAGTGTAACCTTTGCGCACCTCGCACGTAGGGAGATGGACTATGTCCATTGCCACCGAGGCAAACGGATATTTGGGGATGGGGTAGTGGCGGGTCTCAGGGTGCCGACCACATCGCGGCCCACACGTCTGACACGTGTCGCAGCGCTGGATTACATTCTCCACGAGCTCCCGTAGCCGCGTAGGGGTGTATCCGTGGAATTTGTAGCGTCTGTGTAGGAGTTCCAGCGTCTTATCCACCCCTGGGTGACTGTAGGAGTGCACCGCTTGTATGACCTTAGAGGCCACGGCTTTGGGCACTATCACGTGATGGTGTTCAAGGAGTTGCCCTCGGCCGTTAACATGCCGGTCCGCGCGTCGGTGCTCCGCCACGCCAGTCCTAGCGGCCGCATACTCCCCTTTCAGGGCAGGGTCAGTCTTGTAGTGCGGGGCCCAGTTGTGAAATAGGAACTCAGTAGGAGGGGGCATCATGACGGTGCCCTTATCAGGCATATCTGCCTTCTTTTTGCGCCCTGCTCTACACCACGCCTGCATGGCCTGGTAGCACTGTACGTGCTTGGGGCGCTCACTCTGTGGATGTGCATTCTCATAGTAAGCGGTAAGCGCGCGCAGCATAGCCGTATTGGGACCGTCCCAACAGTCGGCAGGAAGAGTGTGGTGCATCAAGGTGGCCGCGCCCTGGTACCAGCATTGTGCGTCCATATACGCCCTAGCCTGGCGTCGCTTGGACCTCCAATGCAACCCTTGTGCATCTGGGGCATTGCGTGCGTACTTGCACGAATCATGGCGCACACTGACTACGTCACTGGACATGGTGTGTGCCAGCTGGCGCACCGTAGCACGTCGGGGTCCCGTAGGCAATGCATTGATGAATGCCTGCTGCCGGCGGGCCCTTTCGGCCTGTTCCGTGAGCTCCCTGTCCTCAAAGAACTCTGAGGTCCCGTCACCATGACTAACGGGTCGTAAGGCCGCATGCCACTGACGAACTGCTCCTGCCAGGCTTTGACCCGTAACGGGCAATGTGCAGTTCACTTCCACCCCGTGGACCCGTACGTGGTCGGTACTAAGGTCCAGGTGTTTCAACCGTTCTCCATCCAGGGTGTTCCATGTGCGAGGTGGCAAGGGGGTATGGTGGGGCTCGGGGTCGACCGTAGGGGCCGACCGTGCCAGTGCTGCGTCGACCCACTGCGCAGTTTCCCGCTCCGACGCATCCCAACCCGCTTGGTCGGCATCGCTCCCATGCAGGTTGGTGTCGGGGTTGGCCAGGTAAGCAGGGTATGCCCACCTAGACAACACTTCTGCTGCCCCGTTGTCTTCCCCCTTGATGTAGACAACTTCCAGGGGGAACCTTGCCAGAAACTGGTGCCAACGGGACCGCCTACCCACTGGACCACCCATGCGGTCAAAGTCCTCTTTGACCCAGGACTCCAAACTTTTGTGGTCCGTGCGGCATTTGATTTTTACCCCCGTTTGCAACCAGCTTCTAGACTTGTACAGGGTGGCGACAATCCCGTACATCTCCTGATCTGAAATGTGCCAGTTCAACTGGCCCGTTTTGTGGTAGGACCCGTCAGGCCGTTTGGTCCTGGTGCCCTGTAACTTTTTCGAAAAAAACGCCACTGGGCGGAGGTTGCCGTTAGCATCCTCCTGCTCCAGTGTACCCCCAAACGTGAAGGTACTGGAATCAACAGTGATCCACCAGTCCTTGCTGAGATCAGGAAATTGGAGTATCACCTCCTTTTGGAAGCGTTGTTTCAGCTGCTCAAACGCCTCCTTCATTTCGGGGGTCCAGTAAATCTTCCCCTGGAGTTTGTAATGTTGTACCAGTTCTTCCTGGCTCATTTTGGAAAAATTGGCCCTTTGGCGGGTACCAGTACCAGGCAGCAAATCAGTTTGCCGCTGGTATTTTTGGGCCTTTTTCTGGGCCTTTGTGAGGCACATACCTTGCAAGGCCATTTGCAGGCGGGCGGCCATGCGCGCGTAGTCATGTATGTACACGCTATACCACTGTGTAAACCCGAGGAATCCCTTAAGGTGGGTGGGAGTGGTAATGTCCTCCCACCGCCACCGTTCAATGGCGGCTACCTTTTCAGGGTCCCTGTGCCTACCCCCGGGCGTGAGTATTTGTCCACAAAATTTAACGCGAGTGACGAACATTTTGCACTTTTCGGGCTTCAGGGAGAGCTTGTAGTGTGCCAAAGTTTCAAACAACTCCCGTAGCTGACGCTCATGGTCCTCTATGCAGAGACGACTAAGTTTTTCGTTCCTCTCCAAATTGTCCCGGTCAGGGGTACCGTGTAGCAGGTCATCAATGTAAGGCTTTGTACCAAACCGTTTTGTGAAACTTTTCTTGTCCCCAAACCCGGTATCCAGGCAGGCCGCCACCATGCGCTGGTATGCCGTGGGTGCCGTTTTTAGGCCCATGGGGAGTACCAGCCACTCGTACACCCCCCATGGTGTCACGAAGGCCGTATATTGCCTGCTTTCAGGCGCTAAATGCATTTGGTGAAACCCGTCTTCGAGGTCAAAGACGGACCAAAGTGCATTTTTACCCTGCGAGAGGATCATATCCTCTATGACCGGGAGGGGAAAGGGGTCATCGCTGACCTGGGAGTTCAGGTGGCGGTAATCAATTACCAGCCTCCATTTTCCCCCAGGCTTGGGGACCACAAAGGCCCGTGCACCCCACACCGAACCAGACTTCTGCAAGAAGCCTCGGGCAATAAACTTGTTAACGAGTTCGCGGAAAGCCGCGTCTCGTATGCCGCACGTGCGGTATGGCACACATTTCTGCGGCTGTGGGGTGGCGGTTTTAAAGGGTATGGCATGCTCCCCGTGCGGCCGGAGGGGCCGCGGGACCTCCTTGATGGGTGTGTGTTGAAAAAAATTTTCTTTGAAGGACTCCTGCAATTGGGCCCTTATTTCCGCACAGCGGGGGTCCTCCTGGTCCGCCTGCACTGCCGCCCGCACCGACCGTTGAGACCGTGGGCGGTAGTATTTCCCCTTGGCGTCATGTTCAACGAGGTCCCGTAACCGGGGAGAGGTGTCAGTATCACCCTCATACCCACCAGCAACCGCATCGCAGGCACTGTCCCGGACGTTGCTGGAGAATGCATCAAAAAGAACCACCCTGGTGGTCCAGCCTCTGGATGGCGGGAGGACAAAGCCCGCATTGTCCTGGTAGACCGGTTGGTCCGCCGGCAAGTCCCACCAATCCAGGGCTATCTCCCCCAACTCCCAAAACCAATCATGTGCCTTCCACACAGGGACAATCATTATCCCCTGGGCCTGGTCCATGATGGCCTTGAGGACGACATCCTGCATTCTAGAGAAGGGGGCATTAACCCATAGGTGGTCCCGGCCCCAGTCCTTGGAGAAGGCATCCTGGGCCTGCGTCCAATACCCTGGGAACTGGGCGTTGCATTTTTGAGCGAATGCATCAACCATGGACTGCTGCTCCCTTCCTGAAACCCCTGCCCATGCCAAAATCTCTTGCTTGAGACTCGGCAGTACTGCGTATGCCTCGGTTTTATAAGTACGACTAGCTGACTTATGTAGCGCCTTGCGCCGAGCTGCGGTTGGTAGTGCCTGAGCCTTTTTAGAAATGCGGACGGGCCGTACCAAGGTGGTACCTGAACTGGATCCTGGGAAGCGACCGTACCGTTGGACGACCTGTTTGTCCGTGGAGGGGTCCGTACCGGAGAGCCTGGGCTGTCTCGTGGGGGGTTCTGGAAGGGCTTCTCCCCTCCATTGGCCGTTGTGGTTCTGGTGGTATCCCCACCCCCCGGCGAAGCTGTCTGGGAACGCGGTGTGGACGGGGGAGGGGGTTGTGAGGGGCCGAGCTAAAATAGGCTCGCCCTCTTCTGACTCGGCCTCGGATAACCCTTGCTCGCTCTCGGTACCGCCGTTGGGATCTACGGCTAAATGACACCCACACTGCCGCAGGCACTGGCACCTAAAGCGCTGTGGCTCGACTTCGGGGGGGGGGTATGAAGCGGGGAACTCCGTCCCCGGCTTCCCTCGTGGCGGTAGGGGGGGGTATGGACTGTGGTGTCTTGTACCTAGCCTGAGCTATGGTTATCCACTCCATAGAATATGGGGGTCCGGTTGGAGGAAAATCTGCATACTGCGGGTCCCCCATGCTGTCCTCATACTCCTGAACCAAACAGTACGAATCATCACAATCAAACTGTCTATCTGGTGCCACTAAACCTACCGAGACACATTGGCAGACCGTAACGGGCTGTTCGGGCGGGGTTACCAACTGCTGCTTGGGAGGAGAGGGTAACGGCTGCTCCCCTCCTAAGCTAGCGTTGCGTGTCGCTGACATGACGGTGGCTACTGTGGTGACTTGCTGCACCGCCACAGCTACTGCCGCCACTTGTTGTCCTAAAGAGGCCAACGTCTGCGTGATGGCGGCAGCCCATGTCGTCCATTGTACACTGGGAGTTTTCTCGGCGGGAGCCTCCTCAATCAATAGAGAGGGGAGATTAGGGTCGGTCCCCACTTCCCGCAGGACAGTGGGCTCGGAGTACTCTGCCAACGTATCCACTAGGCAGTCCCGAGAGGCATCAAGTTGTAACCCATAGCATTTGAGGAATGGGTAGCCGACTATACAGCCATTGCTGATTTCGGCGGAGTATACAAAGACCTGCTCGCAGGTCAAAAACCCTTCGACTCCATGCCGGTCCCGCACGGGCACGGTTAGATCCAGCAAGGCCCCCATTGTCCCTCCTGCCACCGCGTCCCCTCCTACGGACGTAATGGCAAGGGGCTTCCGCGCCGGTTGGAGCGTACCGCTCGAAAAAAATGAGGGGGGAGCGATGGCAAAAGCCTGGCTCCCTGAGTCGACCAGGGTAGGCGCTGGGCTCTCTTCACCCGTTCTCCAGCGGGCACTGCCCTGCACCACCAATTCCCGGTGCGTGCCTGTTGAACCAGGCGCGCGCCGGCGACGCACCGCACATACCTGGGGTCGTCGGAGGGTACGGCGCGTACGAGCATCGTATATTGGGCTCACCGGCACCGACCGTATGGTTGCAGTAGAAATGATAATCTTCAGCGCCGACGGACTCCGTACAGGGGGTGGATCCGTCAACGCCGGCCGAGCCTGCGGGGTGCCAGCAGTATGGTCAGCGTCCCGCAGCCTGGCTACTCTCTTGCGAGCGCGGCGCTCGCCTCTCGTAAGCCACCCCCGACGTCTCTACTGACGCGGGTTCCTGGAGCGGCCCCTTGTCGGCGCGTTGGCTGCCGCGGGTTGGGCCGCGGCATCTCCGTCGGCCTTCCCTTTGGCGTCCCCCTGAGGGGCTGCCTCGGCAGGCTTACCATCTTTGGCATCCACTTGGGCCTGCCGGGCACGGGCAACATTTTTATTCACATGATATTGGCACTGGGCGGGGTGGTGGTCACCCCCACACCACATGCACTTGTCATCCTTGGCCATTTTAGTGGCATGTCGGAGGGCCCAGTCAACCTGTTTCTGTTGACTCGGGGTCAAGCCTTGGGCGGTGGCTTTGTCGTCCCCCTGGCGAGGCTTGCGGTCTCCCCAAGACCCGCTACCCCTGGAAGAGTCGCCGCGCCGCCCCTTGCCTTTGTCCCTGCCTTTGCCCCTCCCCTTGCCAGGTGTACGGCCAGGAGTGCGGTCCCGGTTGTCATCCGCCTTCTTGGGCTTGGGGCAGTCTGCCGCCCGATGTCCCTTTTCACCACAGTTGTGGCATGCGCCCTTGAAGGCTGCGGGTGCCGAGGCGCTGCGCGCCTGCGCCGGAGTTGCCGGTTGCGCCTCGTCATGGCGTTTTTGCTGCCACTTGCGCTTATCGCGCCAGGTGAGTTCGTACACCACCTGGGAGTGCGCAGCCTCCCAGGTGAACTCACCGTGTAGTGCCTCTAACTTTGCCAGCTCGGCAAGTTCCGCCCCGTAGCCTCCATGACGCTCAAGCGCCTGGCGCCACACCTGTTTGGCACGCTGTGGGGTGATGGCCCACTTGCGCGCCGTGCGGCGTGCGTGTAACACCCACTGGATTATCCAGAGGCTGTAGTTGGCCACAGTTTTTGGGCGGGGCAGGTCCATTGCGATCCATTGCTTCTCCAGGAGTTCGCCGGACACCCTGCCCTGGCCGATAGTAGAGGCCACGCCGTATATCTGGTCGTATGTCCAGCCGGCATCCCGAACCAGACTGGCGTATAAGTTCCCTTCGTCTGGGAAACACGAGCAGAAAACGTATGCTAGGAGATCGGGCGCCATGCGCTTACACCAAAATCCCCTGTAACGGTCCCATTCGGGCTCAAACGTGGCCCAGTCCCCTCGGAAGACCGGCCTCTTGAGGAGGTCTTTAATGACTTGCCTAGTCTCGGGGTCTAGGCTTTCTAACTCCAGCTTGTCGGTGCCGAACAGCGCACTGACCTGAACATTCGGGTCTTTGTGGGTGGGGGCACTGCCGGGCACGGAACCATCAGGTACAGAAAAAGACCCTAGGTCGGGTGTGCCCAGGACTGGGGACGTACCCGCCCCCCCAAACGAAGGCAAGTTACCCATAGCTGAGAGGGGGTCACTCTTGAAAAATTCCTGCACGTTGGAAAAACTCACGTGCTTCTCCCCATCATGGGTGGTGCCTTTCATGTCCAGCCCTGGAAGGTCAAACGTAGCGCCACCCGCCTCATGTAGCAATGTGGGGGCGTTTGCCGGTGGCTTCGGGGTGGAGGGGTTGGTGTGCGGCCTCAGAATGTCCCCCAACCCAGAAAACTGCCCAACCCCCGGTGCAGGCGTAGTTTCTCCATACGGGCAATGGGAAAAACGAGTGCCCTCTCCCGTCGAAACATGTGGCGGAGCCCCAGGCTCGGCCTTGACGGGGTAAGTGGGATGGGAAAGGCTGGGGTCGGGGTTCACGCTCTGGCAAGGGGTAGTGGTGTCTCGACCATCCTCCCCGTCATCCGCACACTCATCCTCCCACTCCTGCAATTTTCCTTCTAATACCTCCATCGCATTCGCGAGGGTTTCCATACCATTCACGACCTCCGGGAGCTGCGTCTCCAAAGCCCGGAGGGAGGTGTCATGTTCCGCCACTCGGGCTTCCACTGCCGCAACATCAAAATTCAGGGAGGTGGATACGTCCGGGAGTTGGGCCGGTGGTCCAGGCACTTGCTGCCGTCCCTTTACCAGCGCCAACTCCTGGGCGTTGTGTTGGACTTGTCGTTTCAAAGAGGCATACTGCCTGTCCACTTCGTGGACCCTCCTGGCTAACGGATTCATGACCTCTGTTTGCAGGCGATCCGAACCTGATTCCGCCAGTATCAGGCGATGGTGACAGTCCCTGATCTCCTCCAGGTGCTGGCGCCGGATGGCTTCGAGGCTCTCCCTCATTTCACTTAGGACTTCCGCCTTCCAAGAGGCCTTGTCCTCGCTCTGGTGTAACACCCGGCCCCTGAGGTCAACCACCTGTGTGTTCAGCCGGGCCACTTCGTGTTCAAGGGCTTGATTGGCGTCCTCCAACGAAGACACCTTAGATGCACACCAGGGGCAGCACCCGTCGCTGCCAGAGCATGAGTGAGAAGGAGGAGGGTCATTGGGTGGCTCAGGAGGTGGAGATTCTGTGGAGGCGCCAGTACCCTTTTCCAGTATGGTGATTCTGTTGAGCGCTGTTTGCAAAGTTTGTTCACAGTAGTTCAGGATGCCCGCGAGCAATTCCTGCTCATAGGTGGACCAGTTCCCCCTGGCCTGTTTCCACTTCCAGTTCCAGTGGCCCAGAGGTACTAGGACCCACTTGTCGTCAGGGTAGCTGTGCTTGAGGATTCCATCTCGGTTGAGACCTTCCGTCCCCCGTTGGGGAATGGCCGAGTCGAACTCCTCCTTCTCTAGTGCTTGCCATTGGAACAACGTTCCACCACCGCCCACATTGCTGGCGTCGGTCACCAGGATAATCTCCCCTTGTGCCCTAGGCACGCCCAAGCACTTACCGTTGGCTACCTTGTCTTTGAGCTTGTCAAACGCTTGTTGCTCTTGTGGGCCCCAGCGCCAAGTAGTACTCTTCTTGATCAAGTCCGTCAGAACGGCGCTGGTGTAGGTGAAGTTTTTGATGTGGCGGGGATAGAAGTTGCACGCCCCAATGAAACTGCGTACATCATGAAGTCCTTTCTTGGGGTCTTCGTGTCGTACCTTGGCATCCATCAGGGGTTTGGCCTTAGAGGCCGCTGGGGTCCACCACCCATAGCCAACGTCAAACCGCAGGTACTGCATGGTCTCCTGCATGAACTCACACTTCTCCAGCTTGAGTCGTGTGTGGTTCTCCTGGCAGACCGCAAAGAACTCACCCAAAAGAATTAGGTGATCCTCCTGGGTATTGGTACCGAGGCATACATCGTCGATGTGAGCCTCCGTCTGGGCACCACGGGATATGAGCTCCTGCACCTTAGGTCTCCTTCGTAGGATGGACAAGATCTTGTTCATCAGCTCTTGGAATAGAGCGGGTGCGTTAGCCACGCCAAACGGCATGACCTTCCACTTGAACACCCTCCCCTGAGGGGTGATGAAGGCCAGTAGTTCCTGTGCGTTGGGCGTCAGGTCCACTTGCCAGAATCCGCTCCTCTTGTCCATTTTGGTCTTGTAGCGACAGGAGGCTATGTTCTCCAGGGTAGACTCCATATTGGGAATGGACCCTGAGTGGTTCAGCGCTTTCTTGTTCAGCTCTCCGTAGTCCACTACCAGCCGTTTGGCTGTAGACCCAGGTTTAGCCACCAGGAAACAGGGGCTGCAGTGTAGGGGGTAGTCCCCGTCCTTGTACTCCAGGACTAGGCTAGCGTCGATACATTCTTGTATCTGTCGCTCGATCTTGTCGGCCTGCTCTTTAGGAGCTGGATAGGGTCTCCTCCGGATCTTGTGACCCACGAACTCGGGTTTCAGCTTGAGGTCCATCTGTACCAGCTTGTCACATGAGGCTGGAGGGGGTAGTTCTCCGAACACCTCCAGATAGGTCCTTATAAGCTTCTGTACCCGCAGGTCCAATACCTTGATCTTGTCCTCCATGTCCTCGTCAGAGTGTAAGTTGCTTGCCCCCTGAGTAATAGACGTCGGGAGGTGGTCCTCCACCGACTCTTCGCCTGTGGTAGTGTCCTTCAGCCCTTGGTAGGCATATAGAAGGTCTTGTTCAACCATATCCGGTGGACGATGGCAACATAGGCACGCTCGAGGGGGTTCACATACACATTCCTCCGAGAGGTCGTCCTCCTCTGGGGTCCTCACATGGGCGCCCCACACGCTCTTCATGAGCTTAAGGTCTACCTCTCTTTGCCAGGTGGTGATCTTCTGTTCGAGGTCCTCCTTCAATTGGGATAGGTCTCCCATACGTCCTTGCTTCAGTGGCCATGAGCTGCGGGTAGGCTTCGCGTAGCATAGCTTTTTCGCCACCAACTTCCTCTTGGAATCCACATACTCCCTGAGCCTGGATCGAGGGTCCAGCTCCTCGTCCACGGGGTCTTCCACCCTCATGGAGAGTAGGGGTTTCAGTGGGGCGACGTACTCGGCGTTCTCCACTTCCTCCACACAGGTCTGCACGAAGAAGGCGTCGTGCTCAGTTTCGTCGTCTGAGTGGATAGAGCTAGGTAGCTCAGATAATCCACACTCAGAGACTCCATCAGGAACAGATACATGGCAGGGAGAGTTGGGGGCTTTGGCGTCAGTCATGACGTACTCATCTCCTCCGGGTGTAGTGTCAATAGCATCTTGAGGTCGTAGGCGATCCTTCAAGTCACCCAAGGCGAGTCCATCACTTTCTCGTTGTATAGCCTGGACCAGAGTCGGGTCCAGATCCTCCCAGGGAATGGAGGTGAGACTTCCGTCCACCACGCTGAGCATACTCCCCCATCCGGGCTTCTCAATAGGCGTCTTGCGTCCCAGAGGCACGTAGATGGCCTCATCAGGCAAACGAACAGAGCTGATAGTCAGCCTGTCCAGGAGGTTTCGCCAGTACTCGTTGCCCCCATGGGCTTCCCAATCGGGGGAACACAGGACCATACGGGAACGTTCCAAGGCCACCTTGGTCAGCACCTTCCCCAGTTCACTGAACCTGGGTTCCCGTAGGCCATCCCGAAAGAGGGCCAGTAAAATTTGTAGCTGCAGTTCTTCCCCTTGCTGCAGTAAAGGTCCAGTACATGCTGCTTGTCGCTGGCGAACAACTCCACACTCAGGTCTTCTCTAGAGTAACCTAACTCCTTCAGACCTCGGTCTAGGACTTCCCCCAATAGTTGATAGTCCTCAGTTTTGGAGGCCGCCATCATGTTCGAGGGCTCCTCCTTCGATAGCCTCAGGTAACTCGAGGTATGTTCCGACTGCTCCAGTGGCACAGACTCTCTGCCACTGCCGTGGTCCACGTAGAGGAGGTAGGGCGCTTGCAGCGTCAGGGATTGTATCTGGGAGTGCTGTACGAAGAAGTCAGTCCCCAGTACAAAGTCGAAGGCCTCAGTGTCCATCACATAGAACCGATGGGCTATAGTCCGGGAGCCCATAGGTACCTCCACTTCACAGTCCCCGCAGCTGTGCACCACATGTCCATCCCCCATACGTTTAGCAGCGGTGGTCATGGTGTTCTTCAGGCTCCCACAAGGTAAAATTTTCTTGGCCACTATAGATATTGTGGCACCAGTATCCAATACCCCCAGGTATTCGCGTCCCCCTAGTCGGATACGTACCCAAAACACCAGGTCTTGGGTGCCACCAGAGCGTCCCCGTCAGAACTCCGCGGGACAGGTCACCTGGAACCCCTTGTTCCGTAATTTGCGGGCCATCCTCATGAAACGGCTCCTCTTCTTAGCGTTGCCGTCATCACCACCTTCATGCTCACGCTTGGCTCCTTGTTCTTGCTGGGCCTGCGTTTGTGAGCGTGTGGTAGGACCAGACTGCCCTCCAGAGGGCTCGGAGTTCCCCTCTGGATTAGGGTTGGGGTTGCCTCCGTTCTTGTCCTTGTTCTTGTTGTCGGGCTGGCGGTTAGCGCCTCCTCCTCGTCCACCTTGACCCTTGTCTTGCCCTTGACCACGTCCTTTCGACTTGCCCTTGCCGGAGTCGTTGCCTTTGCCTTTGCCTCCACCTTTGCCTGAGCCTTTGCCAGGATCTTCACCCTTAAGCTTCGCCGATAGGCGTTGCTTATGGTAGCACTCATCCTCGTACTGCTTCCGCTTCCCGCAGAATGCACACGTGATGGTGCACCTGTAATGATCCGGCAGCTTTGCTTTGGCGCCGGTGTTCTTCTCCTGCTGCTTCCCCTGGACTACGAAGCAGTCTCGCTGCTCGCAGTCAGGGGCGTGCTGCAGGTGGCCCTGCTCGTCCCTGGCATCACACCAGAATAGCTCCTTAACGTTCTCCATGATACGGGCGTGGGCGTGTTTGGGGGTAGTCCCCTGCCCAGGTCGGGACCCTTGGTACCCTTTGCCATGGCCTCCAGAAGCTCCACCACCAGGACGGTAGTTGTTCAAGTGCTGGTCGCTCTCCTTCTCCAGCGCCAGCTCCAGGAGTAGCACGCATAGATCCTCGTAGCGGAGGGATCTAGCCTTGCGCTCCGCCGTCGAACGGCACTCGTCCCATAGCTCTCGAGGGAGCTTGGCCACCAACCAGAACAGCAGGTCGTCGCTGCTGTAGGAACCGGGCGTCAGTCGTCCAGCCCAGTGATCCAGATCAGCCAACAGCTCAGAGACCCTGCCAGGTTTGGGGTTGTTGGGCAGCACGGGCAGGTTCTGGATCTCGGCCCTGATGGAGAGGTCGGTTTCGTAGGTCGGGTACTGCCTCTCCAGGGCAACCAACACATCGGCAAAGGTGGCGGAGTTAGTCACGATCTGCCTGACCTGCTTCTCCAGGTACTTGGTCTTGCAGCACTGCAGGAGCAGATCGCACTTGACTCGCCCACTAGCGTGGGTTTGGCCGGTCAATCGGAGAAACCGGCCAAAATTCTCAGCGAACTCGCTGAGGTCCTTGCCTGTGAACTCAGGCAGGTTCACCACGATCTTGGAGGTGGCAATAGCCTTCGCCTCCTGAGACCTGCGTCCCTCAGGGCGTCGGGTCTTCTTCTTCTTCTTCTTCTTCTTCTCCCTTGGGTCCTCGGGGTCCTCCGGGTCATCGTCCTCTGAGGGCGAAGCAGAAGTCATCGACGGCGGCTCATCATCGGAGGGGTCTCCGCCTAGATCACTAGAGCCATAAGGCTCCACGTCCACCATTGCCCTCAAGGCTGTCAGCCCCAGCCGGTCTAGCTCGGCCCTCGTAGAGTTCGTCACGTGGCTGTAGGGCGGCTGGGCCGTTCTCGGTACGAAAGGACTTCTCGGTATCGCTGCAGGGGTCGGCATCGGTCGACTCCTCAGGCTCCCCAGGGTGTTTGTCAACCCTGCCGCCAGGTGGTTGGCCTGTACTCGGTGGGGTGACATTCCCACCGTGGTAGGTGACGCTTGGGGCGGTATCATCAGGGGCTCCAGTTTCTCTCGGATCTCTTGAGTGAGGTCGCCCACGATTTTTGAAGTGGCTCCTCGGAGCACCTCGTTGATCTCCGACCGCGTCAGGGACCTGTTGGAGGATCTCCCCGATCCTCTACTCCTGCCTCCAAGAGACTCAGGTCCTCTCCTCAACCCACTCAAGGTTGCGTACCCAGGTGCATACCCAGGAACATCCACATAGGTTCCAGTAGCGGGTAGTAGATGGGGATATTCAGCCGCATACCATCGCGGCGCAGAGCTGGAAGCCACCGGCTCACTGGCAGTAGTTGCCTCAAGGAGCGCAGTGGTAGGTGGGCCCATACCATAGGCGGGGTAGGGAGGCATGCCAGTAAAGCCTGTGCCCTCTGCCATAGGCGGGTTGGTTATGGGAGTGGATGTTGCAGCGGCTGGGTCTGGAATTGGGAGTGTGGTGGTTGTAGGAGAGGGTGATGCGTGGAGGCCAGAAGCGCTTGGTGCGCCTTCGAAGGTAGGGTCATTCGTCAGGTCTTGCCCTTGTTCCTCTCCTTCGTCTGCTTCGTCTCCAGCATCCTTCTCGCTCTCTCTCTTCCTCTTCACAGGCTGAGTGACCACCTCCTCGACTGAGAGGGCCCTGAAGGCCGTCTGCAGTCCATCCAACGAGTCCTCAGCCACTTCCACTGGCCCAAGTAAGGGCTCCGAAGGTACAGCGCGAGGTCCAGGTCCAGGTTCACCAGGTGCTGGCCTTGCCGGTGCCTCAGGCGCCGTCCTCACGTCGGCGTCCTCTTTCCTTGTATCCATCTTCGTTCGCCCTTCTGCTTATATGTGACTGCTCGGCGCACTGGATGTACGGCGCGGGGTTGCTGCCGGTGCGCAGAGACATTCTGCCTCTGGCTACCAGAAAAGTTTATAGTGGTTTCAACACTGTGTTTTTGTCTCTCCCGCTGCTTGCTGCTGGTGTAGGGTTTCCTGCTGCTTGTTTTTGGAGATGAAAAGCTTTTGTTTGCTGAAATACAGTCAATCCAGGATAGCCCAAGCCAGAGGTATGCAAGGAGAAGAGAATCAGGATCAAAGCATGAAGGGCTGCAGTGTAAACAGTGAAAGATGAAAGGATATTCACAGAAACTGCAACTCAGGTCAAATCGGATTGCATATTCACAAAGATAGCTGAAATGTTTTGGAAAAGAGTTGGAAAACTGCCCCATGGTCACTCTATCTCCATAGTGCCATCTCAGGAGATGTGCACTCTTTGTTTTGGGTCCCATATGTGCTGAGGTGGCAAGGCATGTGGCGATGAGGTCACTGCCATGTCACATGGGATCTTCCTACTTAGCTAGGGTGACCGGGAATTGAACCCAGGACCTCTCAAAAAGAGGTGCCCAGCCCCCTAGGGTGCATACCACTAGGACAGCTAAGAATTCATGGAAAAACATAGATAAATTCATAGGCTCTGCCCTGTATATGTCAGTACTCAGTCAACTCAGGAAAAGATGATTTGCTTCACATTGAAAGGGGATTAAGGGGTCCACTCCATATCCTGATTGGGTGTTTGGTTCCATAGGTCAAAATGTGTTATCACCACTTTTGGTGGGACCAATACTAAGATAAAAATGCCGGGATGCTCAGTGCATCCCTAATACAACTAGAGTATGCCTCAAAGCATTGGAAAAGCACTTTTTCTTACTCTCCACAATACTAGATACTCTGAAATCCTGCTTAGATATTACGGTGTGATTCTCAATCAATTCTAAAGTAGCTGCCATGTGTCAACATGCAAATACTTGGCGAAGCCTCGGCCATGGAAACCTCCGTGTCTCGCGCCACATGGTGTCATCTCTTTTCTAACTTGTACCATTTTTACCAATAGGGTGCACAACAAAAGAGGATTTCTTTACTTATGCTTAGTTGTTGTTAGATTATGAGATAAAACCTTTTGCAATGTGGTTTAACCATTGAATCTTTGTCTATTCTTTGTTTTGTCCCCATCTACCACCCTTCTTTGCTGAATTTCAAATTGAAAATCACCTTCGACAGTTGCCAACATTTGGTTGTTGTAATGAATGGGTAAAACCAACTACGAACCTTACTCCCATTGCAGATCGTGATGTTTGATTTGCAAAACTACTGCTGTTTTCAAAGTAGTCTCCAAAATAGATTGCGTCGAGCAAGTCCAATGGAACACAAAGACCCACAAGCGTTCAAGATTACAACTTAGGGTAGAGGGGTTCGTAACACCCAAATAGCTTCATTGCACAATGTACAAGTGTCCGTTGAAGAAATGCCTCTTGGTTCATGGAACAAAAGATGTGCACAACATATTACCAAATTTTTTTTGAAGAGCCATAATTGCTCCGATTAAATGGTTTGAATTAGTTTGCAAAATAGTCATTTGTGCCAAAAAACAAACTCTTTGTGTTTCAATGAATTGGCAGACAGATATTTTTGCAAAAGCTGAAATTGTACTAAAAAAAAAAGCATATTTTTGCCATCTTTTGAAATCATGCCTTATTTTTGTAAAATGTGGGGTTGTTTGATAAAATGGTATGTTTTTCTTTCATAGTCCTTTTGCTCATTTGTTTTCAAAATGAGATTTTTGAAATTGCTTCCTGCTTTTGGATGATTGGACAATGCATTTTTTCCAAATCCATGCTTTGTTTTGCCTGCCATAAATGGCGACCATCAAAACACCGCTTGATCGAACATCGAAGCAGTGCATCAATTTTTTTTGTGTTGTATTCACCGTCCATCAACAAGTATCCCTACAAAAATACAGTATATTCTTGCAAAGTGTGAAGTTGGAATAACAACACATATGTGGAACAACTTGGGAATGGGGGGTATAAAGGCTTGTGTTGTGATGCAATGAGCGTCAATTGTGGTCCCTCCCTTCAATGAGCGACAGCAAGAGGTTTTTTTTGTGCCCAAGTGGAAAATGGGGAGGAGTTCTCCCCCCTTTTTGGGAGGTTTCTGCACTTGATGGAGGGTTACCCTTTGACAAGCAGCCCATGATTTCCACGCGGTCATGGTTATTAAAACACCCCTAAATGGGTGATAAAACTACCCCAGCCCCTTTTTTGGGCCATTTTGGACCCCTTGGGTGGTTTTATCCCCTGGAGGTGAGTTTATCACCCCTTTTAGGAAATACATGGTCCAACTATAGCAAAGTATGGATCAAAGGACCACCCCAAAGGGGAGAAAAAACCCTCCCTGGGAGGGTTAGGGTACTATACCGGTCGGCTGGGCCGGGTCCTTGTATGCGACATCCCCCCGCCCCCCCGCCCCCCACCCCCCCGGGTTTTGAGAGACCATGCGAAGCTTTTTTGTGCATGCTTCCCTTTCATCAAACAATGCACGTTTTGAGCGCCAGAATAGCAAAACGAGGCGCTATACCAGCTCCAGTGCAGTCCCAAAACTTATCACCTACATACCTCCGTATCCCCAAACCCCCAGACACACATCCCCCTTGGAGGTATGCGTGTGGTAGCAGTGGGTCCCCCCCCCACACACACCCTCCAGCCGAGCCCCCCCAAAATGCCCCCTGTCCCCACCCACCCCCCAAGTTTTGACAGATAGCTGGGCGGGGGGTGTCGCATCAGGATCTGTTGTAGTCACCCCCCCCTTCACACACCCCTTTGGGGTGAAAAAAACCCTCCCACCAAAAAACCCCCCAAAGGTGGTTAAACCCCCCGCAGCCAACGGGGAGAAAAACAATCCCCCCACCCTGGTTTGCCGCGACTATGTTAAAGCAACAATGCATTACCTCAAAAACAGAAATTCCAAAACCACTTTCTTGAATGCTGGATGATCAAAATATTGCATGTCAAACATGGGATGGCTATACAGCAGCAGCATGAATAGAGCAGAACACAAATCTTGAATCTCATGAAAAATTGTCTGCTACGTGCAAATGTACATTACAAACAAAATTTTTCAATTGATAGACACACACAATTAGCACAACCCAATCATGGCGATAACCAAGGTGTGAGCGGCCAGGAGTGTTGAGATAGTCACTTCACGCATTCAATCTCGGTTTTCTATTATCTCAAATGTGTAGCTATGGTTTTCCGATGGCATGTTTTGCATAAGCACAGCAGCTTTTTGTGTCTGAAGATTTCATCCTGAATGTATGGACGTCAGCACTGCTTCAGCTGTGCTGTTTTGTTTTCCGTTGCTTTATCAGCAGAAGCAATGGTGAGGGCGTTTTCATGCTCTCTCCCATTCAATATTTGTATGACAAAGGTCATGTGAACCCTTCGAACTGATGGGAATGTTTTGTGATGAATATGGATGCTGGGCCACCATCATTGAATGCAAATACTGTGGACTCATATGACCAGCAACAGCACCAGCACCAGCACCAGCACCACCAGCACCACCAACACCACCACCACCATCAACTTCAACAACATACAACCACTACCGGGAGTACGCCGTGTGAAGGGCTTCCAGCTCAACAACATGTAGTCCAACCGGGTGCCTGGGCTAGCAGGCCAGGGCCATGTCCAGCCAGAGGAGAGAAAAATTGTGGCCGTCCGTGCACTTGGACACCGCTGGGCCATGTAGTGGACGCTGGTCAAGTCAACTGAGCCCTGCCTCACAGAGCAGCATCACAAAACCAAACATGTTCCATTTAATCCGTCAGAAAGATGACCAACGAGAGTCGACTGCTGCTGCATTCGCATCAAACCCCAAACCATGTGTTGGAGGCATCATGTGAACAGGCGTGCGTGGCTGAAACCCTATGAGACCCTATCAGCGTTGCAGTACAGCCCCAAGAAGCCACCAGGAAGTAACAGGAACCGTCCAGAAGCCTCCAGGAAGCCTCCCGCGCTTGTTGAGAGGGCCTCATCCCGGGTTAAGAGTCTGGGTAGGTGGGCGTGCGTGTGGGCGGGTGGGGTACAATCTCCGGAACCATCACAAAGGTGACGCACGGTGGAACCATTCGCCCCAAGTGCTACGTGTAACTACATGCCCCCGGCGTTTGCCTGTTGTTTTAGGACACGTGCAAAGCTGAGGCCCCCAAGATCGCCTTCCTGACCTCTAATTCTTCGACCCGAGAAACTCAGATCGCAAAGCCAGGCCAAATCCCCAACTGTGCCGCGGAGGATTGCTGCTGCCTGCGCGCAGGACAACCCCTCCCTTGCTAGTTCACACTCCCTCGAGTCTGACTCACTGCCAGTTGGTATACACGGCACGGAACAAGGGGACGTGGTGGTTGAGGTTGGTCCGGGGGTTGAACACACAGGAGGGCAGGGCAAGGTGGGGCAGCGTGTGGCACAGGACGGCAGGGCAGCGTGTGGCACAGGACGGCAGGGCAGGCCAGGCCGGCCGGGCCAGGGGTAAGGTGAGGCCGAATTAAGGTCACAAAGCTGCCATCCAATGAAAAACGAGTGTTCAGCCGTTGGGTATCACTCGTTACGTACAACAGTCAAGAGGCAGGCAGCAGTCAAGAAGGCCGGTTTGCACTGATTCTCGTCAGACACAGTGAGAGCAAAAGCAGTGGCATTGTCTGGCTGCGCTAGGCACACACACACACACACACACACACACACACAATCACACAATCACACACACACACACACACACACACACACACACACACGCACACGCACACTACGGGAACCGCAGCAACCACAGCAAAGCAGGAAGGCGGAAAGACAAGAAAACCCCTCAGGAGCTGCAGAGCAGCCCCAAACGTGTTTCCCTCTGCATGAAGACGAAGAGTGCATGGGCAAAGTCCGCCAGACGGCAGTGTAGATGGCCACAAAGGCCCTACAAAGCAGAAAGGCTCTACACCCATGCACGCAACCACGCACGCACCGCTGTTCCGGAGGAGGTTGCCCACAGAACAACACGCCCACACTCTGTTTTCCCACTGCGGGTGTGTGAGAACAACCCCTTTTGAGTCACTTCTCATGCGCAAGCACAGGCCTCCCAATCCTGACACAACCCTCCCCTTCCCATCTGTTCGCGGTGTTGAACCTGCCTCCCCCCCTCCCCCGAAGCGTATGTCTGCAGAAGCCAACTCTTCCTTCTCCAAACATATCACTTATCCGCCGGGCCCAATCAGTTTGTTAATCCGTTGGCCGCGCGCTCAGATGTTGCGAGGACTGCAAACCGCCGGTGGGTGTCGATTGCGTTTCCAGTCGTTCACCTGTGTGAACTCTGGGTGCTGAAGGATGCATTTGAAAGCGTCGTGCCAGAGGCTCACAGCAGAACGCCTGGCGGCCAACCAATAGGCAAGACCAAGGCAGGCACACCGCACGCACGCACACAGACCCGCGCACGCGGGGCCACATGCGCAGACACACACATGCGCGTGCACACACACACACACACACACACGCGGGCGCGGGGATCGGCGGGCGAGAGCCTCACGCCAACGCTGACGCCTGTGCATCACTGCCTGTGCAGCAGGCTGTCGATGGGGATGTATCGCGCCAAGGCCGTCTAAGAGGGAAGGGACTGAAACAAAGCGGCCATGGGCGGCAACCTGTGCAACACCAAACGATAACACGTTTGGGCAGAAACACACGTGCGATGTGAAACAATTTTCCCAATGCAAACCAATCACAACTACTGACAGGAATGCAAACAGTAGCGGCTTTTGCAAAAAGAAAATTGAAACACATGCAGCTTCAGAAGACAACCACCCCGCCCACGGGGTACCCCCCCCCCCCCACGGTTCTATGCCCCAATGTGCAGACAGTGGCCAAAGCACCAAAGTGTGCGGCAACAAAAAGCATACTATTGTTTCAACAATGAAACCTGCAATGCACCTTGGACTGACAGAAACTACTCCTACTGTTGTTTGGCCATGTCACCCACCAGCATCTCACTGGGATAATCTCCACTACATAGCCGCGCCCCACAAACAGTGCATGAATATGGAGCTGGAGGCAACGCTATGCGACTCACCACAAGGAGCAGCCCTTGTAGGCCGCCATGTAGACCACCGTATTCAGCATGCCATGTGCATGAAGACTGCAGTACTGGGAGACCATAATGTTGGGAGAGAGACAGGGCTGTGCAATGCACAGGGAATTTGTACCATGTGAAATGACATTCCGCAGAGACGAAGAGCCCAGTAAAAGCATCAGATGCCTGACCGCTCTGGCAAAATGAGATCTGCAACACATGCACGACCGCCCCCTGCGTGCACATTTTACCCTCCACCCCAGTGTGTAGACGGTGGCCCAGGTACTAAAACATTCTGAATGGGGCGGCATTGTACTGTTTGAACAAGCAACCCTGCAGTGCATCTGCACTTGGAACCGCACAATGCTCGGGAGGGCAGAGGGGCTGTGTGGTTCACAACAGCCCGACAGTCCTCGGCAAGGCATTGTGGGGACTGAGACCAACTCACAACACTGTGCAGCCCTTGTTCTACCTGCAGAGCATCACAATTGGAGTGGTTAGGGGGTTAGCGGGTCAGTGCCAGCTGAGTGCCAGCTCCTTCCCTCCCCTGCCCACCCTGCATATCGCTGCACAATGGAAGGCCCCACCCCCCAGAGCTACGTCGAGTCACCTGAGGCACGCCCATGCCCGACTTCATGCCCCACTCCGCCATGCACTGTTCGCCCCCCACCCTTGGGGCTGGGGGCTTCTCCGTCTAAGGTGGCCATACCACGAAGCCCAAGCCCAGCAGCCCGCCCCCTGCAGGCGGCCCGGCTGCCACCCCTGACCCTCATGGAGCCCCACCCTTGCGTTCATGCCCTGCGCCATGGCGAGAGTAGCAGTGGCGAATGCCAGGGCCTTTGGAGCACACCGGGCAAGCCAGGGCCTCATGGTCCTCGCCGACTGTAAGCATGGGGCATCACTTGCGCCACCCTCCGTCACTGCTGCCCACAGAGGAGGGGCACCCGCCAGGCCCGTGGATCTGGGCTCTGCCACCAATGCCAACCGGCCTGGCCATGAAAACCCTTTGCCACCAAACCTGTGGAAGGTGGAGGTGAGGTCAGTGGTGGGAGAGAGCAGTAAGGACCCGAAAGTGAAGGTGGGGAGGAACAACCCTACACACTGAGGGGAAAGGTTGCCCTGCCCAGCACTGCCCAGGACAGTGAAGAAAGGAAAGCAAGGACTGTCCTTGTACATTGGGCTTCAGCACAAAGAGGCCATAGGCTTTGGCCTGTGTAACAGCAAGCGGAAACGTGTGCGTGTGTGTCTCTGTGTGTGTGTATGTGTGTGTGTGCATCCTGTGGCATGTGAATTGATCGTCAGAACTACTAACAGAGAGAGGTGATGCATCAATACACGCATCAACAGCTCTTATAAACTGAAGGTTGCAACACAGGCACCTTCAGAATAGAAATAACCCCCCGCCCTTGTGCAGACGTTATCCAAATCAACAAAACGTAACGTTCTTTGAACAAGCAACCCTGCAATGCACCGATACTTGTGCATTGTTTGGACAGTGCATTGTCTGCACAGACGGGAGAGGAGGGCTGGGGGGCAGAGGGACTGTGTGGCTCACAACAGCCCCAAAGTCCTAGGCAAGGCGGCCGGGGCCGTCTCACAGCAATCTGCAGCCCTTGTTCTGCTTGCAGAGAGTCACATTGGAAGCAGCATCCCTTTTTCTGCATGCCATGTGCACCAGCCCACTACAGTATGGGCAGAGAGAGGGGAAAGTCAAGGTGGGGAGGAACAACCCTACACACTGAGGGGAAAGGTTGCCCTGCCCAGCACTGCCCAGGACAGTGAAGAAAGGAAAGCAAGGACTGTCCTTGTACATTGGGCTTCAGCACAAAGAGGCCATAGGCTTTGGCCTGTGTAACAGCAAGCAGAAACGTGTGTGTGTGTGTGTGTGTGTGTGTGTGTGTGCAACCTGTGGTATGTGAATTGATCGTCAGAACTACTAACAGAGAGAGGTGATGCATCAATACACGCATCAACAGCTCTTATAAACTGAAGGTTGCAACACAGGCACCTTCAGAATAGAAATAACCCCCCGCCCTTGTGCAGACGTTATCCAAATCAACAAAACGTAACGTTCTTTGAACAAGCAACCCTGCAATGCACCGATACTTGTGCATTGTCTGGACAGTGCATTGTCTGCACAGACGGGAGAGGAGGGCTGGGGGGCAGAGGGACTGTGTGGCTCACAACAGCCCCAAAGTCCTAGGCAAGGCGGCCGGGGCCATCTCACAGCAATCTGCAGCCCTTGTTCTGCTTGCAGAGAGTCACATTGGAAGCGGCATCCCTTTTTCTGCATGCCATGTGCACCAGCCCACTACAGTATGGGCAGAGAGAGGGGAAAGTCAAGGTGGGGAGGAACAACCCTACACACTGAGGGGAAAGGTTGCCCTGCCCAGCACTGCCCAGGACAGTGAAGAAAGGAAAGCAAGGACTGTCCTTGTACATTGGGCTTCAGCACAAAGAGGCCATAGGCTTTGGCCTGTGTAACAGCAAGCAGAAACGTGTGTGTGTGTGTGTGTGTGTGTGTGTGTGTGTGTGTGCATCCTGTGGTATGTGAATTGATCGTCAGAACTACTAACAGAGAGAGGTGATGCATCAATGCACGCGTCAACAGCTCTTATAAACTGAAGGTTGCAACACAGGCACCTTCAGAATAGAAATAACCCCCCGCCCTTGTGCAGACGTTACCCAAAACACCAAAACATAACTGAAAAACCGCAATACTGGTCTTTGAACAAGCAACCCTGCAATGCACCGATACTTGTAAGAGCAAAGTGACAGTACACAAAATTGACCGAAACAGCTACTAGCCTTGTTTGGACAGTGCATTGTCTGCACAAAGGTGGGGGGGGGGAGGGGCTGTGTGGCTCACAACAGCCCCAAACTCCTGAGCAAGACATTGTCTGCGCAAAGGGCGGGGACCGGGGCCAAATCACAACACTGTGCAGCCCTTGTTCTGCTTGCAGAGAGTCACATTGGAGGCAGCATACTATTTTCTGCATGCCATGTACACCAGCCCACTGCAGACGACAGTACGGGCAGAGAGGCTGCTGCACTGCATGGGGAAGCTGAAGGTGGGGAGGCACGACCCCCCACAATGAGGGAAAAGGTTGACCTGCCCAGCACTGCCCAGGACAGTGAAGATAGGAAAGCAATGAATGTGCTTGTACACTGGGCTTCAACACAAAGAGGGCAGGGGCTGCAGCTTGTGTAACACCAAATGATGGCACCCTCGAGCAGGAACGTGTGTGTGGGGGGGGGGGGGGGCGCAGGGCCAATGCATCACTAATCCCATCCCCTTGCGTAACCCATTGACCTAAAAAATTCCCCCTGCCCAAAGAAGGCCCTCCCTGTTGGAGGGAGGGGAGGAAGCTGCAGCGGTGGCGGCCTCTGTGCAGCCCCCCGACCCCTCCTCCACCTTGACACCCCCCCCACATAAAGGGTCACAAAAGACCCTGCCAGGTCCAGGACATCCAAGGTGATGGAGTCCTTCTGGCCAAACCTAACCTGCTTGCGCTGCTGCTCCTGCTGCTGCTGGTATTGCTGCTGCTGCTGCTGCTGCTGCTGCTGCTGGTATTGCTGCTGCTGCTGCTGGTATTGCTGCTGCTGCTGCTGCTGCTGCTGGTATTGCTGCTGCTGCTGGTATTGCTGCTGTTGGTATTGCTGCTGCTGCTGGTATTGCTGGTATTGCTGCTGCTGCTGCTGCTGGTATTGCTGCTGCTGGTGGTGGTGGTGGTATTGCTGCTGTTGGTATTGCTGCTGTTGGTATTGCTGCTGCTGGTACTGCTGCTGCTGGTACTGCTGCTGCTGGTACTGCTGCTGCTGGTGTTGCTGCTGCTGGTACTGCTGCTGCTGGTACTGCTGCTGCTGGTACTGCTGCTGCTGGAATTGCAGCTGCTGGTATTGCTGCTGCTGGTATTGCAGCTGCTGGTATTGCAGCTGCTGGTGTTGCAGCTGCTGGTATTGCTGTTGCTGCTGCTGCTGCTGCTGCTGCTGCTGTGGCACCACATTAATGTCAATTACTTTCTGCTGCCCCTGCCACTGCTGCTGTTGCTGGTCCTGCAGTGCTGGTGCTGTTGCTGCTGTTCCTGCTGGTGCTGTTGCTGCTGTTCCTGCTGCTGTTGCTGCTGTTGTTGTTGCAGCACTGGTACAGCTGCTGCTGTTGTCGACACTGCTGTTGCTGCTGCTACTGTTGTTGCAGCAGCTGCTGCTGCTGCCACTGTTGGCCGCTCCAGAGCATGCCTGGCCGAACAGGACCGGGAGGCTGCAGAATGAGGAGGCTGTGCGCAGGAGCGGGAGTCCCAGGCTGCGGGGCTTCGGGGCACTCCCTTGTGCGACAGACTCGGGATGGAATTGGGGCTGCTGATACACCGAAGACAGATTCTGCCCCTGGGACTTTGGGCTTGGCGCGCCGGCCTTGGATCGGGGCTCTGCTGGCACGTGCTCAAGGGCTGCGGGCTGCAGGCTCACCAGCGGCCGTGCCGGGATGTGCGTGGCTGGCGGTACCATGTTGCAGCCGACCGTACCGTTCGGAGTCCTGGGAGTGGTGGACTGCGCGGCGGTGGGGGCCGGGGCCGGCACCGCCTGCTGCGCGGACGACCCTTTCAGCGTCACCGGCGGCATCTTCGCGAAGGGTGCAGCGGGCGCTCCTGCTGGGGGGCTGGTCGCGTAGCGCGGCGCTGGAGTCGTAGGCTTCGGACGGGCGGCAACAACCAGGCAGGCGTCCGTTGCGGCTGCAGGGCCCGTACCTTCAGGCTGGCCTTCGGGCATGGTGGCTGGGTGGCCCCCTGGGACTGCGTCGCCAGCGGCAGCGGCATCGGACCCCTTGTGCGCTGCAGGACCCGTCAGGGGCCCGGCAGCGGCCGGGGGGCTGGTGGTGCGCGGGGGTGATGGCGGCGCAGGCCTGGCACGAGGCTCTGGGCCGGCTGTCCGGCCGCTGCTGCCGCGTGGCACTGGACTGGCGGTGCTGCCTTGGATCGTCTTGGCCTTCTTGACCTGCAGACAAAGAAGGGGAGGTTCCATATCCCCTGGTGGTCAAGTGATGCAAGATGACATATTTGTGAGCCGGTCGTAGGAGGAAAGCGGGGTTGGGTCAAGCCCTGTGAACCTCATATCGTTATCGTGCTTGAGGTCGCAACCCACTTGTATGTGTTTTCATTGAGGGATTCACACACACACACACACACATGTACTTTCTGCACAGACAGCACTAGAGCAACAATGGTCCTGTGTGCGAATCCCCTTGCCACATGCACCTCTACACCACAAAGCCATGCCACACACTAGGCGCCTTGCTGTAGGGGAAGGTGCACAGCCTCTTGGGCAGCATCTCCGGCAGATCACAGCTGGAGAAATGCAACACAGGCACTCACAGACGGCAGACTGAGGGTGCATGGCCCATGCGTCGCCCTAGACCTGTCGGGTGCATGGGGTTCACCTGGGTCTGCACGTCCCACTCTTTGTTGGCAGTCTCCATCGCAGCACCCCAGTCTCGAACATGGGCATCCGGCTTCCAGATGTCGTCGTCCTCCTCTGCTTCGGGGGAGGTTTTCATCCTGTGGCCAATGTCATGGTGGTCACAGGCAAGGCACAACAAAAAAAGGAACCCTGGTGCCTGTCCCACGGAGACACGCAGAAATAGCGATTGGAGGTTACTTGATAGCAGTTGAAAGCTGATGGGTGGCAGTTGGCAGGTAACCGACGGCGGCCCAAATGTCAACCAAGGGCAGCGAGGGGAGGCACTGACTTCAGTACCAGAGTGAGGAGCGTTTGACAAGGGCAAGAAAGAAAGAAACCGTGTCCTTCAAAACCGCCCTGGCAGTGGCCGGGGCAGAGCATTAGTGTACGGATGATCATCTGCAGGTTGTGAAACCTGGGCGTCCTGTGCCCTCCCCCGAACCTCAGCCTGTGCCTCAGCCCCAGCCCCAGAGATCCTTTTAAGAGGGGTGGGGTGGGGTGGGGGGGTCCAGATGGGTGGGTGGATGGGTGCGTCTGCCCCGCCCCCCCTTGGGGTGCCGAGCCTTTGGAGGTGCCGAAACGAATTTTGGTGAAATCGTGAGAGCCAACATAAAAAAACAAGATCACCAGCAAACAACAATTGCCATGGAAGGGAAGCCTCAGGCTTCCTCCACTTCTTGAACATAAATGCCATAGCTGGAGCAAAATGCAACAGGCAAACCGAGGTAACAAGGGCAGAACAAGGGATGCAGTACAGAGTACAAAGCAGCCAACTACATGGATCAATTGCGCCGAAGGCGCCGAAGCAAAATTTCGGATGGTCCCAGCAAAAGAAATCTGAGCCCCGATGTGGCACAGTGCAGCCGCGGCGCTGCCCCCTACGGAACCAGGCTGCCCCCTACAGGACTGGGAAATTGCCAAAAACCCTCCAAATCCTGCCCCCTACGCGGCTGTGCTCCCCAGTTGTAACAGTCAATTTACAGTACCTGGAGTACCCGAGCCAGACCCAAAGCTGCCTGCCTTGCCCCCCGCCTCAAGACCGCAGGGCCCAGCTGCAAAAGCCGTGAATTCCTACAGATGCCACACTCAGCAGGGAGCTCATTGCTGGGGCTGTTGTGTGTGCCATGTGGACTTTCGGTCGAACAGCCCCCTGAGACATCCTGTCTTTTGTTTGTACTCAGACTTGCGTGTGCCTCGGACGATGTGACTGGGCCTCAAAGACAGAGAAAATACCACACCGGTTGTCCTGTGTGGGGGACCACAGGCTGCTAGAGGCGGTGGAGCATCAGTTTGGACCTCAGAACCTGACATCCGTGTGTACAGCTGGATGACTGCCACGCCCTTGGGGACTTCCCTGAATGTGAGCTCTGGAGCCGACTGAAACATACAGGGGGTGGGAAAATTTCGCCTGGGGACAATTTCTCCAGGGGAAATTATCGCCCTCCTTGAAATCCCCAAAACTAAAGTGCTATACCCCCGAATGCCTGCACCAAAACATAAAAAATGTGCAATAGACAGAGACTCCACACTGCCACTGCCACCAGGACTGTCACTATCAGCGTCCCTGTTACTTTCACTTTCACTGTCACTGCGTGTGACAGCACGTACCTCTAGAGCTCTAGAGGGCCGGATCCCCCAAATTTCGACGGGGAAAATTTCGCCACCTTTCTTAATGGCAAAATTCTCCCCTGGCGAAATTTTCCCTCCTCTGTAAATCTGTGACACAGCAGAAACCGAGGGCGTGCTAGTGGTGCAGGAGAGAGGACAGCACCCTGAGACATCATGTGCACAAAGCAGCAGCGGTATCAGCCTACTGCCATTAAGTTGGGGGGCCCAATGCTGATGAGCGGATATCTCATGTGAGACAGGAACGTCCCAACCATCATGACACAGTCAATACCTTCCCAAAGATGACTGGGTGTGGCTTGGAGTGTCGGGTCTGCAGCCAGCAGACGCCGCTGTAGGGCCACATTGGTCCTTTCCATCGACCATGAGGATGGTGCCCACGGGGATTGTGATGGTCTTTTCGTTCTTGTGCAATTGTACTTGCACCTGGAGGTAGGAGGGCAACACAGAACAACCCAGCACAACAACAGACGGCACAACACAAACACCACACAAACACCACACAGCACAGCACAGCACAGCACAACACAACACAACACAACACAACACAACACAACACAACACAACACAACACAACACAACACAACACAACACAACACAACACAACACAACACAACACAACACAACACAACACAACACAACACAACACAACACAACACAAACACAAACACAACACAACACAACACAGCGCAACACAAACACAAACACAACACAACACAACACAACACAACACAACACAACACAACACAACACAACACAACACAACACAACACAACACAACACAACACAACACAACACAACACAAACACAAACACAAACACAACGCAACACAACACAGCGCAACACAAGACAACACAACACAACACAACACAACACAACACAACACAACACAACACAACACAACACAACACAACACAACACAAACACAACACAACACAACACAACACAACACAACACAACACAGCACAGCACAACACAACACAACACAAACACGGCACAATATGTTCGATGGTGGTCGGGCGTTTGGCAGGAGGTCACCTGCGTCGTGGACCTGGCGACCGTCCTCGTGGTGACTGACACCAACTCGGCGGCCCGACCGGCGGACCGGGGGACTCCGCGCCCCGAAGACACGGGCTACCGCACGTTCCTGAGGGCCTTCAACCTCAGGGACTTGGTGGACCTTCACCCGGTCCCGCAGGGAACATATTCCTGCTTCCAGGGTGCCGCGCGCTCCCGCATTGACACGGTCGCCTGCCACAGCGAGGCGCAGTTCACCGTCGCCTCGTACCACTACTGGGGGAGTACCCTGCTCTCGGACCACCACGTCCCCCTTCTCTTCACCGTCACATTCCCGGTGATCCGGCTGGACAAGCCCAGCCCCCATACGGTCTCCCGCACGCCAGAGTACCACTTGGGCCCGGTGGCCATGTCCCCGGCAGATGCAGCCGACTTCCAGAGCTCGGTGCTCCGCAGGAGAGCCGTAGACCCCCAGCTCGCCCTGGACCGATGGCTGAAAGGCCTGCAACGGGCCATCTATGACTTGGCCCATGCTACAGGCAGGGTGCGGGCCCTCCGATTCCGGCACTACCACCTTCGGGCACGCCCTGCGGAGCGCCCCCCCCCCTCGAGGGCTCCCGAGCAGCCCTTCCCGGCGCGCAGTATGCTCCCCTCCGTAGAGCGCTTCTAGAGCGCTTCACAGTGATGGCCCAAAACATGCTGGGCACCTCCGTAATAGCGGGACACGTCCTCAAGAGGAGCCTTGTGGCTCTGGGCGAAGCCCAGCGCCAGCAAAGCCTCCGGGGGATTAAATGCAAGGCCCTCCGGCGCGCGCAGGAGACCCAAAACCTCAAACGCACCCCGGAGCAGTGGAAGGAGGTGCAACGGCGCAGCCGGCCCCCCCGCGGGATATCTCAGAGATCCCCTTGGACAGCAAGGCGCTCCTCAACCCTAGGGAGACGTTGTCTGCCCTATACTTGAGCCGCCAGAGGCTCCAGGCCACAGCTACCGGATATGGGACGACCCCAACCGGTGGGCCCATTTCCAGCGGTACCTGGGGCTCTTGCCGCAACATGCCCCGCCAGCCCGCGGCAAATATGTCCAGCCTCGCCACCTCTGGGAGGTGCAGTCTGGTAAAGCCCGCGGCCCCGATCTCCACCTGCCCGAGGCGGACGTCTGCATCGACATCACCTGGTACCGACACCTGACGGAGTCGGACCAGAAGACCCTTTGCGCCGTGGTGCGCAGCCCCCAAGTGTGCCGCACGGTGGGCAGGCGGGGGCCGGTTACCTTGCTCCTAAAAAACCCGGACCAGCCTGTCCGGGAGGCGAACCTCCGGGGGATAACCATCTCCTCCCACGTCTCAAAGCTGGAGCCCGAGGCTTTCTACGCCGTGGCGATGGCAATCTATGAGCGGGCCCTGGGGGGCCCCTGCCTCGTGGGGGGCATGCGGGGAGTATCCAGGAGGTGGTCCGCACGGTGCACATGAAGTTGAACCTGGCCAGACTTCAGCATCGGGTAGTGGACGTCCTGATCACGGATCTCGCGAAGTTCTTCGACATGATCGCCCAGGACATCCACCCGATAGTAGGGGCCCGGGTGGGCCTTGGGGAGGCAGACCACCTCGCCACCCACACCGAGGGGTTCTCGTGTACCCTGCCCCTAGGCCCCTGGCAGTCGAGCACCCTGGCACAGCTCTTGGGGACTCCCGAAGGCACAATCCAGGGAGTCCATGCGGGAGCCACAGCGGCACTCCCTTTCCTGCGCTTCATGGACATCGCGTACAGGGCTTTTGCGGTGGAGCCCTTCCGCTTCCCGGGGCTCATGTGGGTGGACGACACGATCGTCCTCCTGGAACGGGGCGACTCCCGCCCCATATAGGGGGTCCTGCTGCATCAGCGGACCTACTACCAGGGGATCCTGCAGGTAGATGTCCCAGACCGCAAGAACCAGCACGGATCAACGTCAGACCCCCAACCTTTGCGGTCGCCCACGCCGGCTGCCGTAGCCCGCCATGTCGGCCGCACGTGGGTGACGGATACCCCCGGGCCAGCGGGAGGAGGCGCTAACCGGGGCCCCGGAAATACAGCCCTCCAGTACTCTCCGCTATATGGGGACGGACATATACCTCCAAGGCACACCCACAGCCCCCCGGAACCTACCGGAAATCCGAGAGGCTATCTGGAAGCAGCTCCGCCCCCAGCGGCTCTCCCCGGACGCAGCCATGATGGTGCTCATGGCCAAGCTCCCGAGTAAGCCGCTCTCCCTGGCCAGCGTATACCGCCCCACGGCCCACGTGCACGCGGCCAACGACGCCCTCATGGTCAGTGCATACAAGCACGTCACGGGCATCTCCCGCCACGCCCACACCGACGCGCTCTGGGGGCCATGGGAGCATGGCTGCCAGGGTTTGACCCGGTCAGCACACTCGTGGCAGACCGCGGTGGTCCGGGAATGGGTCCGGCAGGGAGCCTGGGCCAAAAACGAGTTCCGGGACTCCCAAACCTATTCCCTCCAGACGCACCAGGCGCTCAGGGGAGGGTGTCTTGCGGTGCTTACCCCAGGACAGTACACTCACCACCCGAAATGCCCCCACCTTATAGCCACGCTGCAGCGGGTCGTGGACAACATGGCCATGCCCATGTGGATGCCGGGCCCTTGCTCAGGGACGACCCCCATTCTGGTGCGGGGCCCCGGTGGGCCCCGGGCGGGGGCGGCGGCGGCCCCTGCCCCCCCCCCGGTGGAAGTGTACCCGACCCAGTACGGCAATGTTGTACAGGTGATCATCCCCCCGACCATATACGAAACGGTGCAAGCCCTGGGTTACCACCACCTGGGTGACCTCTACACGGGGGACTACCGCGTAAAACAGGATTGTGCCCTGAAAGAGCGGGCACCGACCCGCAAGGGAATCCCGGGTCTGAGGGCGTGGCTGGCCCGCCACGCTGCCGTCCTGAGTCCCCTACTAAGGGAGCCCCTGCCGCGGTGGCACGCTGCCCCCAAGGACCGGATCCCGGGCGCCGTACCCACGTACCAGACGGACGTGGTCATCGGAGGCCAAGTGGCCAAAGGTAGGTAGGTAGGTAGGTAGGTGCACTCGGTCGTGGAGAGGCGCCCCATGGTTCCCGCTGGCGTTGCAGCCGTGACGAACATGAAGAGGCTCCGCGCTTGAAGAGGGGAGGCGGCTTAGATCCCGCTAGACTTGGCTGGTGGCCCCCAACAAAGCGGCCCCGGGCAGCACCGAGAGGGCTAATCGCCGCCGGCGTGACGCACTTGTCACGCCGGGAGGGTGTGCCCCCGTGCTTGCGCACGTCCCCTCCTTTGGGCGGAACCCTAGGGGTTCACCGGACTTCGTGGCGTATCCCATTCCCAAGGCATGCCAGCGGCGTGTTCTTGGTACTTGGGTTCCGAGGTGCTTGGGTGTCGCACGCTCCGCCTCGAGTCCCAAAGCAGCGCTGGCCTTAGGATGCAGCCTTACCCCCGGTCTCCGGACCTCGTTTGGCTGGGTCACCTGCATGGATCCCGGGCGCCGTACCCACGTACCAGGCGGACGTGGTCATCGGAGGCCGAGTGGCCAAAACCACCCGAGAAGTGACCGTGTACCACAGGGGACAACCCCTCCGGGTGACCGCGGCCATGCAGGATACCATGGAGGCGGCAAACTGGGTACCTGAACTCAGGGTGTGCCACCAGCCCCCAGACACGCTACCAAGGGACACCAGGCTACACCGCCTCCTGGTGGCCCTCCTGGGTATTCAAGTGCAGGTAAACGCGCCCCTACATGCCCAGCTATGGGAAGATCACCACCATGTGTCCCTGGCCTGGCTTCAGTGCACCGGGGTCTGGGTGCCCACCATGGTGTGGATGAACGCCCCCCCCCCGACCGACGCCTACTGGCTTTTGGCCCCTCTCGTCACCGTCACCATGGCGCTGCCGCCGTTTCCGTGGATAGCCATAGCCCCAGCGGCCGTGGCGAAATTCAAGTACCCGGCGGAGTGTGTGGCGCACAAATGCCTGGGGCACCCGAGCAAGGGGCCCCTTTACTACTCCCTCGATACGGTGGGAACGGTGCCGGCGGAGCTCAACCCGGCCCTACACACCCATCTCAGGGAGCACCATGGGGACCTGGCCCTCCTGGCGCCACACGGCCGGGCTACCGACCCCCCGAATGTGCTGGCCCCCAAGGTTCGGCCAGGCATCTGGTTCCATGACCTGCCTGCGCTGGCTACCCTCTGTGGTACAGTCGCTGCAGTGGATGCGGGGGCCACGCGGGCAGGCATGTCAATGGCCCGAGTCACCCACAGCGGGCCCACGGCTTACAAGACCCACGTGGCCTCGGGGGTGGGCACCTCCCAGGAAGGGGAGGCTATGATCCTCCTCTCGTACATCCGAAGGCTGGCACAACAGCCACAGGTATACTGGTGCCGGACTTGGAAGCGGCAGTGGGGGCCCTCCGCACGTACCAAGCAGACGGCCCTTGTGGGGATGGCATCCACCACTTCTACGGAGCACTCCTGGGGGGAGAGCGCCTCTCCCCGGAGTCCGCCATCAACGTGGTCACCACGCCGTCGCACTGGATGACGGACCTCAACGTCCGTGTGGATGCGGCGACGCAAGAACCGCCGGAGGTGGACCTCACATGGCTCCTCCGGCGCCCTTACTCCTTTCTCCCCCGGGTGCCCTACGGGGACCAGTGTCGGCTCTCCCCGACGGCGCTGGGAGACTGGTTGCAAGATCGGGCCGCAATACCGGCGCGGGCCGGCTATGAGGCCCGGTGGGGAGTGAACTACATGTCGGGAGGAGGTCTCCCCCTAGACCGGTTCAATCATGACCAGCAGCGCCACATCACGGCGCACCGTATGGACAACGTCCCAACGATGACTGTCCTGGCCCACCGGTCCTCCCACCGGAACACGGTGCTGGATACCACGTGCCTCCTCTGTGGAACGCAACCCAAAATAGCGCCCCACCTTTGGGCCTGCTTGGCCCAGTCCCATGAATGGGGGCCGGCCCGCCGGCGGCTCGCGGCGTAGCTCGACCAGAAGGTGGGGGCGCGGGCGGCCCCGGTGCGCCACCAGCTGTGGGAGCTGGCAGTGCTGGAGCAGTGGGCCGAAGCCCTGCGGACCCCCTCTATGTAGCGGGCCCACCTGGAGTGCACGGGGCCCCACGCACTTGGCACGGAGTTCATACGCCACGTCATCGAGGAGTCCATACGGGTCTGGTACGCTCACGCCAAGGCACGTGCCATGTTGCTGAAGGCCCGCCTGGGCCCAGGCAGCAGGATGGCGTGGGCATTGCAGGAGTTACGCCTGCACCCGCAAGCGGAGAGAGAAGGGGTACAGCGGGAGCTCCTGGAGTAAGGACGGTCGCCAGGGGGGTAACGACTAGGTCTTCCCGGCTCCCCCTCTCTCCGCCTGAATCCACACACTTACACACAGCGCGCACACCACACACACAGCCACAACACAACACAACACAACACAACACAACACAACACAGCACAACACAACACAAGCACGACACAAACACGGCGCAACATGACACGACACGACACGACACAACACAACACAACACAACATGACACAGCCCCTACGCAGTGAGGCAGTGCGTTGCAGAAGTTCCACTGCCCACTGCCCCCAGGCAGTGAGGTAGTGCATTGCAGGAGTTGCACTGCCCACTGCCCCCAGGCAGTGAGGCAGTGTATTGCAGGAGGTCCACTGCCCACTGCTCCCAAGCGGTGAGGCAGCGCAAAGCAGGGGTTGCACTACCCACTGCCCCCAGGCACAGAAGCAGAAGCAGTGCATTGCAACAGGAGCAGGAACTCCACAGCCCACTGCCCCCAGGCAGTGAAGCAGTGTTAAACAGGAGTTCAACTGCCCAATGCCGCCGGGCAATGAGGCAGTGTATTGCAGGAGTTGCGCTGCCCACTGCCCCCAAGCGGTGAGGCAGTGCATTGCAGGAGTTCCACTGCCCACTGCCCCCAGGCAGTGAGGCAGTGCATTGCAGGAGTTGCACTGCCCACTCCCCGCAGGCAGTGAGGCAGTGTATTGCACGATTTCCACTACCCACTGCCCCCCGAAAGTGAGGCAGTGCAATGCAGGGGTTGCGCTGCCCACTGCCCCTAGGAAGAGAAGCAATGCATTGCAACAGGAGCGGGAGCTCCAATGCCCACTGCCCCCAGGCGGTGAGGCAGTGTTTAACAGGAGCTGCACTGCCCACTGCCCCCAGGGCAGTGAGGCAGTGCATTGCAGGAGTTGCACAGCCCGCTGCCCCAAGGCAGAGAGGCAGTGTATCGCAGGAGTTCCACTGCCCAGTGCCCCCGGGCATGCCCACTGCCCCCGGGCAGTGCGGCAGTGCGTAGCAGGAGTTCCACTGCCCACAGCCTCCAGGCGGTGTGGCAGTGCGTAGCAGGAGTACCACTGCCCGCTGCCCTCTGCCCACAACTACAGTGCAGCAGGGCACACACAGTGCAGTGCAGTGCACAGCACCAAGCAGTGCAGCACCACACAGAAAGCAGTGATGGTGCAGCGCGGCACGCACGGTGCAGTGGACCTATGAGACCTTTTGTGACAGCGCACAAGCGTCGGCAGAGCAATGCCGGCCAAGTGCGAGTGTATACTGGTCCGGCTATGCACCAACACACTACCACACAACGCGCACACAACACACACAGCCCCGCCCGTTTACCTGTACCCGTGGGTAGACATCCCGGCCTTTGCCTTCTGGTAACAGCGCCTTCGGCACAACACAGCACAACACAACACAACACAACACAACACAACACAACACAACACAACACAACACAACACAACACAACACAACACAACACAACACAACACAACACAACACAACACAACACAACACAAACACAAACACAAAACAACACAACACAACACAACACAACACAACACAACACAACACAACACAACACAACACAACACAACACAACACAACACAACACAACACAACACAACACAACACAACATAACACAACACAACACAACACAAACACAAACACAAACACGGCACAACATGACACGACACGACACAAACACGACACAACACGACACAACACGACATAACACAACACGACACGACACAACACAACACGACACGACGAAAAATGGCAAAAGCAAAGGGGTAATCCAGGTGATCGTGTTTGGGATCCAGCAGAAAAACACAAGGAGGCTATTCGCAATTTGGGATGCAATTCGGATGTAAGTCCTGACCCTGCGTACGGCTGCACTCCCGCTCATAGTTCCCTTTTGTGGGTGGGGTAAAACCTCAGAAAACTAGCAGAAAAAGGAAAACCGCGGCATGGGGAAAGAGGGCTGCGTGTCTTCAAAGCCCACCGGAGCTCTCCTGGGTGCCCAGATGTTCACAGCACATGCAGCATGTCTTTCTTCGCGCTAACGCTCTTATTACACCCAAGGCTCCGAGGCTTGATAACCCATGCATCGTATGAAGAGGTAGCCATGGGGGGGGGGGGGGGGGCGACTCCTTGGGTTTGGACACCAACTATCCCCCCGATTAACCCTTGGTCGGGAGGGGGGGGGGGGGGGCTCGGAGGGGGGGTTTTGGGAGGGGCGATTTGGGGGGGGGGGGGGCTTGGGGCGGGGTACATGCCCCCAAGGCCAAGCGTTGGTTAATCACAGGCTCCCCTTGCCTCCCTTTAACCATACCATCAACCCAAACCTAACCCTAACCTTTGTAGCGAGCGGGTTGGCCATGGCAGCCATGTTGATTAGGCTGAACAAGATCTTCAGAATTTTGTTCATGGCTGCGTTTTGCCACATCATGGCTCTCTATTTTGGACCCCAACACTAACTCCAACCCTAGCCTACGACTACATTTAGAGGGTTAGGGCTGGGGCTAGGGCTAGGGGTAGGGGTGGGGGTGGGTTAGGACTAGGCTTAGGGTTGGGGTGGGGATTAGGGTTAGGGTTGGGATGAAGGACAGTGTTGGGATGCAAAGTAGACAAAATTTTCTTTCGGGTGCCTTTGGTGCCCGTAGGGCGTCGGGCGCATTTGGCGCCCATAGACCCCTGAGGTCAGCACCTGTGGCAACTAACTGTTGACCGGAGGCCGAGGTGGGGGGGAGGGGGGGCAAGTCGGCGTCCTAGAACCCACGGAGTCGGCCCCCCTGTGCGAGGGGAACGATCTCCACACTCTTCCAATCACAGCTTGCATGCAGGCTGGTACAGGAGGTGATGAGGGTTTGAGATGCAGCGTGCTCTGCCGCTGTCTTGGTGTGTCCTTGCACTTCAAAGGCCATGTTGGCATTGGTGGTAGCAATATGAGGGCCCGTAGGAACTCAATCATCACACACAATCACACACAACTGACATCAATTGTGCACAACTGCGCACAGTCGCACAGACGGAAGTCAAAAAGAGCGGTCTGAAGGGGGTCATAAGGAGGTCTAAAGGGGCAGCCTGGGTTCGACAAGTTGTCGCTGTGGGCTCCGTCAACCAACTCCAGGATCAAGATCTTGAGGTGTGCCTGTCTGGGAATGGTCTCCAGAATTTTCTTTTCTGTATTGCGGCATCTTTTGGAATTAGTGTCTCCCAAGAGCAAGCGGCATGCAGCTAGTCATATCTCGCTGGAAAAGGAGTGCTTGCATTTGGGGCCGGGGGCGCAGGGGCAGATGAAACATAGAACAATTTTGGAGGGCGTTTCATGAGTGGTGTGTGTGTCTGATTGACCATGTTTGAAACAGGTGATTGTGGTAGATGAGAGACAATTAGACGCAATGCAACACTCTTCATGATGCGGGTAAGGGTGGATCCACGAGGCAAAGGTCACTTACTGCCACAGACGGCTTTTGGTTCTATTGCCTCACCGAAAATTGAGGTCATGATGGGCTCGCGCTATTCTGTTGCGCGTGTGTTGTGGTCATCCGTGATTTCATGGGCGGATGGGATGCGCGCGGACTAGCCCCATGCATACTGTACCCACAGACATTTGAAATGCGACAATTTAAACGTGCATGTTGAGTGCTGGACGCACGCATCCATACCCCCAAATAATGCATTATCCCCCAAAAAGGTTGTGCCCCATGGGGTCCATTAAATGGCGCTCGAATACCTTGTTCACAACTCCCTAGCCCCACCTTGTTCACAACTCCTAGACTTATCATCATTGCGACCTGGTAGATCCCTCTCCAATGAGTTCCCCATGGCCACACATCAGCTGGGCACAAGAGATATGCGATGCGTGTGTTGCTAGGATCCGTGACCAGCATTGCTGACTTGCAGACGTTGTGTTGTGGGGGGGGGGGGGGCGAAAAAGGGCTATCAGTCAGCAGTGTGCAAACAGAAATGGTATAGTGTGTGATAGATGGGACCAAAGAGAGAATTCGGAGGGCTACAGTGAAAGTGTGGTGTGGTGGTGAGGGGGTGGACAGGAATCAACGCACTGGTCTCAACGTGGTCTTTGCCACAACCTATGTCAGCTGAGTTTTCCGGTCCTGCCCCTCTCCTCCTCCTGCTTCTTTCCACTCCTGCCCCTTGCCGGGAGTCGATTGCCTGCAGCCGAAAAGGCTGAAGGACGAATATAGAGAATACTCCAGTGCAGCTCCAACACACTCATCGCATGCACCCACAATCACATGATGGGGACCTGTGGCTTGTCCTTGTCAGCCCCGCCATTTGCCATGTCTGGGGAACCGGCGCTGGCACTGACCGCCTCCACCTTCCGACGCTTGGCTGGAGGGCTGGACGCGCCACTGCTGATTGCAGTGATCTTACGCTTCTCCCCCACATGCAGCGATCTGAGATACACAGGCTGAACAGCAGACTAGGACCATCAGATCAGGCCAGCCCGTGGTTACAACTGCCCCCAAACTCTGTTTTTCCCAAGCCTTATCGTTCGTTATCTTGGCAGTGAAGCATGGAGACCGACTATATTTCCAGCACAACCCACTTCTGCCAGACTGCAGAGGAAGTCTGAAGAATACTCCATGGCTGATTGCACCAATGTGATCATATGGACGCCATCCCTGCACAGGTGCCCTCATTGGGGGGGGACTCTGCACTGTGTGCGCAAGGCGGGCCCCACCTCATGGGCCCCATGGGTGCTAGCGTACCCATATTGTCACCAAATCATCACCCAAACCCATCCCAGAGGCACCAGAAGGATTTCAGAAAAAGACGACTTGTTGAAAAATTTCAGCTAATGCATGCCAACCTGAAAACGGGCTGAAACGAGCTAAGGCCTCGTCAGCAAGGGTCCATAGAGGAGCCGACCAGGGGTAACAGGCGTCTGGACCCAGGACACCCCCCATAAGTTCGGGGGGTCGATATGCAAGTAAAAAGGACCTGGGCCCAATTCAACGCGCAGCTGCCGCAGTACGCAAAAAAAATTTGCCCCCCCCCCCCAACCCCCCACAACCTTCCCCTCTGAAAAAAAATGGAACCTAGGTATAGGGGGGTGGAGGGGTCTAAGTCAAAAAATTCATTGGGGGGTCATTTTGTCCAACAGAATGATGATTTAACAAGGGGATAGCCATCTCATATCATACCTTGAGGTATGCTACGCGATTAACCTCAAGATAGGACGGTATATGGTGCCCGTACCTGCGCTTGATTTAACAACCTCTGATCGAAGGTGATTTGTGATGGCCTGCATTTTTGCCTAGTGTGTCAAAGCTGGTTTTGAGGTTGTTTATTGGCATCTGAACCAAAAAAGAAGTGCAAAATTTTCCTATTTCAAACCTCACTCTAAACTGGGGATGAACCAGTATCATGGCAGACGAGAAATATCTCCAAGAAGACAATGACACTGATGAATTGTGTTTTGGTGCGTTTTTTTCTCAGGAGGTCATGGTTTTCATGTGTATGCCATGTGAGTTTGAGCAACAACTGAACCTGGAGCTTCCCTTTTTTGGTGTTATACATTTCCACCAGTGTGTTGTAGGAGTCATGGAGAGTTGTTGCGCGATGTCTCCAGACAGTAATGCGGCGACACAAAATGGCAATGGACGTATGCAAAGCTATGCTGCAGGAGCGCACTTGTCCACAAAACGGCCGCAGGAGCGAGGTGTCAGCATAGTGAGCATACTGAAGGAAACATCGCCCCAATTCTGTGTCCCAGCGCCTGTGCCTGAGGAGGGTCTGGGCCAACTTGGTGTACTCAGCCAGAGCATGTGTCTGTAACTCTGGTACAATGTGTGGGGGTGGCTTGCGCGGTGTGAACCACTTCTGATTATGTGTGTAATGTGAGGAGTGTGATCGGTCTTCACAGAGGAGGGGAGAGGCCCTTGCCACTGGCCAGCTTTGTTGTTACAGGCACCCCTCGCCCATGGTGGACTGACCGGCTCCAACAGTGGCATCTGGGCCCAGGGGTGCCCATCGACAGTGGGGCCTTGAAGGGGGGGGAGGGTTCAGACCGCATTAAGGTGACCTCAGACGAAGGTGTTGTTGGAAGCTGTGGTTGGACTGACCGTGTTTAACACAGCCACCTGCCAAGAGCTACTGGACCTTCCAAGGCACATACCACTTACCACATAACTTCAGAGAGGAGTAGGAGGAGGGATGATCCAAATTGGGGTGTGAAAACGCACTGGCGAAACGCACATGTTCCGGGGCGGAGGGGAGGCAAACAAATGCATACATGAGCGCGCCGGCCTTGGATCGGGGCTCTGCTGGCACGTGCTCAAGGGCTGCGGGCTGCAGGCTCACCAGCGGCCGTGCCGGGATGTGCGTGGCTGGCGGTACCATGTTGCAGCCGACCGTACCGTTCGGGGTCCTGAAAGTGGTGGACTGCGCGGCGGTGGGGGCCGGGGCCGGCACCGCCTGCTGCGCGGACGACCCTTTCAGCGTCACCGGCGGCATCTTCGCGAAGGGTGCAGCGGGCGCTCCTGCTGGGGGGCTGGTCGCGTAGCGCGGCGCTGGAGTCGTAGGCTTCGGACGGGCGGCAACAACCAGGCAGGCGTCCGTTGCGGCTGCAGGGCCCGTACCTTCAGGCTGGCCTTCGGGCATGGTGGCTGGGTGGCCCCCTGGGACTGTGTTGCCAGCGGCAGCGGCATCGGACCCCTTGTGCGCTGCAGGACCCGTCAGGGGCCCGGCAGCGGCCGGGGGGCTGGTGGTGCGCGGGGGTGATGGCGGCGCAGGCCTGGCACGAGGCTCTGGGCCGGCTGTCCGGCCACTGCTGCCGCGTGGCACTGGACTGGCGGTGCTGCCTTGGATCGTCTTGGCCTTCTTGACCTGCAGACAAAGAAGGGGAGGTTCCATATCCTCCGGTGGTCAAATGATGCAAGATGACATATTTGTGAGCCGGTCGTAGGAGGAAAGAGGGGCTGGGTCAAACCCTGTGAACCTCATATCGTTATTGTGCTTGAGGTCGCAACCCACTTGTATGTGTTTTCATTGAGGGATTCACACACACACACACACACACACACACACACACACACACGGGGACACATGTACTTTCTGCACAGACAGCACCAGAGCAACAATGGTCCTGTGTGCGAATCCCCTTGCCACATGCACCTCTACACCACAAAGCCATGCCACACACTAGGCGCCTTGCTGTAGGGGAAGGTGCACAGCCTCTTGGGCAGCATCTCCAGCAGATCACAGCTTGAGAAATGCAACACAGGCACTCACAGACGGCAGACTGAGGGTGCATGGCCCATGCGTCGCTCTGGACCTGGGGGGGGGGGGGGGGGCTGGGCGGGGGGGGTCTGGGAAGGGGGGTTTTGGGAGGGGCTTGGGGCGGGGTACATGCCCCCAAGGCCAAGCGTTGGCTAATCACAGGCTCCCTTTGCCCTAACTTTGACCATACCATCAACCCAAACCTAACCCTAACCTTTGGGTTCGGCCATGCCAGCCATGTTGGTTAGGCTGAACAAGATCTTCAGAATTTTGTTCATGGCTGCGTTTTGCCACATCATTGCTCTCTATTTTGGACCCCAACACTAACTCTAACCCTAGCCTACGACTACATTTAGAGGGTTAGGGCTGGGGCTAGGGCTAGGGGTAGGGGTGGGGGTGGGGTTAGGACTAGGCTTCGGGTTGGGGTGGGGATTAGGGTTAGGGTTGGGATGAAGGACAGTGTTGGGATGCAAAGTAGACAAAATTTTCTTTCGGGTGCCTTTGGTGCCCGAAGGGCATCGGGCGCATTTGGCGCCCATAGACCCCTGAGGTCAGCACCTGTGGCAACTAACTGTTGACCGGAGGCCGAGGTGGGGGGGGGGGGGGGCAAGTCGGCGTCCTAGAACCCGCGGAGTCGGCCCCCCTGTGCAGGTAGCATTTATACTGCGTGCAGATCTCCACACTCTTCCAATCACAGCTTGCATGCAGGCTGGTACAGGAGGTGATGAGGGTTTGAGATGCAGCGTGCTCTGCTGCTGTCTTGGTGTGTCCTTGCACTTCAAAGGCCATGTTGGCATTGGTGGTAGCAATATGAGGGCCCGTAGGAACTCAATCATCACACAGAATCACACACAACTGACATCAATTGTGCACAACTGCGCACAGTCGCACAGACGGAAGTCAAAAAGAGCGGTCTGAAGGGGGTCATAAGGAGGTCTAAAGGGGCAGCCTGGGTTCGACAAGTTGTCGCTGTGGGCTCCGTCAGCCAACTCCAGGATCAAGATCTTGAGGTGTGCCTGTCTGGGAATGGTCTCCAGAATTTTCTTTTCTGTATTGCGGCATCTTTTGGAATTAGTGTCTCCCAAGAGCAAGCGGCATGCAGCTAGTCATATCTCGCTGGAAAAGGAGTGCTTGCATTTGGGGCCGGGGGCGCAGGGGCAGATGAAACATGGAACAATTTTGGAGGGCGTTTCATGAGTGGTGTATGTGTGAGTATCACTCCCTGAGTCCCCCCCCCTCCCCACCATTGCCCCTGAAATTGACGCAAGGTACAAAACGGCGCTGGCCGAAGCTGGCTGCACTGATGATTTTGCTTTCTTTAATACCGATAAGATGACATTTCCATGTGCTGACTCGTCCATTGTCCCATAATTTGTGTGTTCTCCAGCTCCACTTCCACTGCAGAATGCCACTTCAGTGCATTGCCACTGCAGAGGAGGCTGTGGAGGACTTGGCATACCACATTTGAAGAGATTTTCTGCGGCATCTCCTTCTTGCATGAAAACTCAAAGATGACCATTTTGTTGCGGATGAACGCCTGATTGGGCCTGAAGCGTCTGAGGATTGCAGAGGACGCCTGAATGGATTCCATCTCAACATATGCCTGTTTCATCGTCTTCATCATGACCACGCGTACCACGCTGAAAATGATAACGAACAAAGACACTGACTGGCCACAGAGTTGATCTGACACTGGGGTAAGCATCATGTATTCAGCAAACTCACCACGTAAATGGAACCATGCCCCTCCCCCCTTTGGCTCTGCATCACACAATCCTCATCGGTGGTGGAGAGCACCCTCCAAATCTTTACAGGCAGCAGTTGACTGTGGGGCAGAATGCTGCCAAATGGTCGAAGATGTAGCTTGTATCCATTCCCCAACACACACAACACACAACACACAACACAATACTCCATGCACACACACAAATTGAATACCCAAAACCGACCCTGGAGATGGCAGGGCACAGGCACTGGGCAGCAAACTGGTACACCCCGTCTTCCAAGGGTGATCGGGGGCCAAAAAACGCGAATGTACAACAGCAGGGCACAGCAAAGCTGTCACGTCATCACAAACCACCCTGAGTTGGCCACCAGCAGCCGTCAAATGCCTTCAGTTGACTAATAACCGCCGTCAATTGCCAAGTTAAGCATCAACACCCAAGCTTTCAGTGAATACAAAAGATACAAAATATCCTCTCTTACAAGTCTTCTCTCTTATGGAAACCCTTGTCGCCAGGAGGCTGGTGAGGATTTAGGGGGTGTTGCACAATTGTGGGCAAAATTTCCGGAAGAAAAAATTTACTTGAGCATTGTTTCCGAGTAGCCCCCCCCCCCCCCCCCCCCATCCTTCCCCACCCTGGGGAAGCCAGTTCCCCACTACCTCCAGGGGGATGGTTGCCAAGTGACAGTTCGCCCTGGGGAGGGCTGGTGGGGCACCATGAATATACTCCAACCATCAGCGTTAGCCGCAGCCGAATTAGCCAACCGGCCGCAGAGGCATATTAAGATGGGGGAAATGGAAAGATGGTGGCAAAATGGGGGGAAATGGGGGGACTGGGGGGAATTGGGGAAAAATGGAACCACCGGATGCTCTTAATCCCCAATGGAATTCCACATTTGGCGCGATGAAAATTTCATTTTTTGGCTGATGCAGCCCATATGTCTAGAGGTCCCCAATTGTGCACATTTCGACCACTGCTGCATCAGTTGCATTGTAGAGCATGTTCTTGCCGTCTGCGTCCTTCTTCCCCAACTTCTTGGATGATTGAGAATTGGAAACCCACTTCAGGTGATCTGCATGCCCCTGCTTGACAAAAATGCTGCTATTGGGCTGCCATTACTGTGCAACAATGGGGAAGATCAACGACCATGACCTTGCACTGCTCCGGAAAAATGGATAAAAATGGAGGGAAAATGGAGGGAAAGTGGAGGAAACCGTCATAGCTCCACACAAAAATGGACTCTTGTGCCCTACCATGCATTCCTTTGAAAAATATGCATTCCTTTGAAAAAGCCGGACACCTTTGACAAGGGGGCAGTGACACGGCAAACATGTACCCTGTAACATGTAACATGTACAAAAACATACCAAAAAAAAAAGACAAAAAAAATGCTGGCTGGACTAGCCGACTGAAAAAATGGGAATTTTGGGACTGGCCGACATTAGCCGACTTTTCGGCCAGCACCGACTTTTCAGCCAGCACCGATGCTTGATACTTGGGCACTAGTGTTGAAGAATGGGACAAAAAACACAACTCTGAAGCAAGTGTTTTGGGGCACACTGAGCATCCCAATGGTATATGCTCACTGTTTCACTGTGCAAAATTTCTTGCTGTTAGACCACTTGCCCGTGAACCCTTGCACATGCTGACCAGTTTGCACAGGAATATTCATGGCAGAGGTCGCAGAGTTACTAACAGCAGCAGGTTTCGCCTTCTTGCCCAAAGGTTTGGCTGCTGCTTTGGCAGCAACAGGTGCTTCAAGATTCTTTGCAACCCAGTTGTGACCAGGTATATGTCTGGTGAAACAGAGCTCACCTGCAACGCTGTGACCAAGGCCCCAAACACGGTTCGGTGAAGGAGGGGCGTTAAATCAAGGTGGGAAACACATACAGGCCACACCAAGGTGCATCACAGCTGCACAATCATGGTGCACTGCTTGATCTGAGCGCTAATATGTAATGCAACGCCATGGCAATTAATGAATACAACAAGGTGTCCTGCCACAGAAACAGAATTAATTGTCAACCACACACACTATATAACATGATTCAGGGTGTGCAATGCTACACAATCAGCAGAACTAGCTCACAACACCATACAATTTTGTTTTCAACATCTGAAGCGACCCCCCCCCCCCCCCCGGAGGGTGATCTATAAATGTGAAAAAGTCCATGTGCCATAAAGGCTGAGTGAGGCTGGATAAGGGGCTGGACAAGGGGTGGGGAACGACACAGGGGGCGGGGGGGGGGGGGTGCACATGCTACCCACCCCAGTAGATCAAGTGGAAAAGGAAACCTGGCTATGGAATAATTTCCCATACCCTTTCTGGCCCCCACAGCCCCCAACAGCCCGTCAAAGCCCAGACACCTTCACAGCCCAGAGCACCCCACAGCCCCACAGGCCCACACCAAACACAGCCACCCAGCTTCCCAACAATCTTATGCCCCAAACCCCACACCGCCGCACAGTGACCTGCCAAATGGACTGCAGAATCCTTTGAGATCCTCTTTTCCAGTATCCGGCGACAGCCCATAGAAGATCAACACCTTTGAAGGCTCGGGTTCAACTCGACTCCTGCAGAATGCATGATGGGGTGTGCACCCTTGAGCCCCCTGCGCACTACTTCCCAACGGGCTGCAGCCTGCAAACAGAAAGTTGGTGCCCCATGCTGACCCCTCCATTGCTGCTGGGTCCTTAAGGGCCACCATTAATTTTCTTTTTCTCGGACCACAAATCATTGTCTTTATCTTTCATAAACTTGATTTCATTGCTTGTATGTAGATTTCTGGAATTTACAGTGCCTTTTCAGAACTCACATGCGGCTCTGCACTTTGCTAACTCTGCTGCACTCCTCTGCCAAGCTCACCAATACCTCTGCCTATAGCACATTTTGTACCAGCCCACTCTATCAGCGGGATCTTCAACTTGCAATCACTGCCGCACCCTATCCTTCACATTGCTGCTCTACACACTAAACATGGGACACTTTCGTGTTCTGAAGGCCTTATACAACAGCGCAAGACCACCCACCCCTGCATCCCCCTAACCTCCCCTTCAGCGCAACACCACTCAGCCCTGCATCCCCCTAACCTCATCCCCCGTTTCCGTGACGTCTTTGACTAGAAGAAAAAACAAACCAGCTCCTAGTGAAGCATACAATGAAGGAGCATGCCACGACCCTTGTTGTAAAAGCCCTGGAAGTGATGCGCCAGGCACGCCATCCCTTTGCCGTTATGCCAAGCTTTGCAGTCGCTGTTTGGCTGTGCTGTGGAAGCTAGCGGTGGGGCTTGCTGAATCCATTGAGTTTGTTTCCATGCGTGAGTTGGGTAGAGTTGTACTACAGTGGGAGGCTGAGGGGCGAGGGCCTGGTGTTGTGTGGGGTGAACTGGATGTGGAGGAAATGTTTCCTAGCAACAGCCACGGGTCTGACCTTTATGGTTGAAAACTGCTCCCGCAAGATACAGTTTCTGGATGTAGAGCTGGGTTGGGAACCATCAGGGAAACCCACGTTGAATGTCAAGCCGCCGTGCTTTTCTGAAACTCCAAGACAACCCAACCCACCAGCCCACAGACGTCTGCTCCACGTGCATAGCCCCACAGCCTCCAACGTGCTCCAAGCTTTTATTCCTCTTTTATTCCTGCCTGCATGCAACATTGTGCTAACAACGCCGTTCCGGATACACAGTATCCAAAGAACGTGTCACGTATAGCCACCTTGTGCCTAGCGAAATTGTACCCCCCATCCTAGTGATCCTAGTGGCGACCAATAATGCTGAGGCACACGGACAGAATTGGGGAACTCAAAGAAGCGGTGTGTGCTTGTGTGCATGGCATGTTGTTGCACCTGATGTAAACTCTGTCCCTTGTCCCGTAATTCCGTGGGTGATGAGTAGTACGTCACATAGATGGTAGGAAAGACGGCGAAGATAAACTGAATGAACACCGTTTTTTGAGTGCCCATGCCCCGAACTTTGATGGTTTGCGCAGTGCCTTCACATGCACCCTGTGCGTACATTGGTGCTTGCACCCTGGTTGCCACTCCCGTTGTCTGTGGAAAGGCTTGGCCTTGTGTTCCATTCCTTCTTTTGCTGCTTTATTTGTATAAAGGGAATACTTTTGAGATCAATACACTTACAACTAGTTCAGCAAAGCACACAAACCTCTTCACATCAGTTTCTTCGTCACTTCTTTGCCGCTTCAAAGCCATAGTGCTACAAAGGAGAAAAGATGTTGCATCGTGCAACCGAAGTAAGGACGTTAGGTACACCATTCCGTTCCGTTCCGTTCTGCGTGAAATTCCACATCCTAACCCCCCCACCATGGCATGGTTGGCGCGGGACAGTTTTGGGCCAAAATTCCCCCCCCCCCCACTGTTCCGGGAACTGCCCCCAGGTACGTAAGCCGAGGGACAATGTGCGAAACAAAATTTTTTTCACCCATAACCAAAAACCAATACCATCCCAAATAATTGTTTCGTAACCATACCACGGCGAGCACACACAAAGCGAGGATTCTAATGCAAAGTATAGCCTAAAGCATAGCCGTGTGGACTAGTAAGGTGTAAGTCCATGCGGAGGTTAGTACCTATGTGTGGGAGTGTCGGTTGAGGTTGGCAGTAAGTGGACATACATGGGGCAAGCTTGGTACACTAAGCTATAGAAACGAAGGGCGAGCGGGGGAGAAAAAGCGTGTTAACACGGCCGGCCAACACAGAGGTGAAAAATACCCCCCCCACCCCCTACTGAGTTGTGGTAACACAACCCCAACACAGAGGTGAAAAATACCCCCCCACCCCCCCTGCCTACACCTGCCAAAACCAGAAGTCGGGGGTGTTGTGTCGTGTTGTGTTGTGATGTGATGTGATGTGTTGTGTTGTGGTGTGTTGTGTTGTGCTGTGTTGTGTTGTGTTGTGTTGTGTTGTGTTGTGTTGTGTTGTCTTGTGTTGTGTTGTGTTGTGTTGTGGATCAAAGCGATTGAGGCATGCAAGGGTAGTGCAACAAATCGTGCACCATTTCCACACTCATGCCACAACACAACACAACACAACACAACACAACACTATACAATAATTGTGCCTATGCCACGGATATCTGCCTGTATCCCGTGGCATAGGCACGGATATCGACCGGAGGTCGATATCCGTGCCTATGCCACGGGATACAGGCAGATATCCGTGGCATTAGGCACAATTCTTATATCCGTGGCATCAGGGCCCGAGGATATCGGCAGATATCCGTGGCATATGCCACGGGATAGATGCGCCCAACCCTTCCCTTTCCCTCATTGCATACTTGAGCCATGCACAACACAACAATTGAGGACGCCAACAATTTAGGAAAGTTTTGTGGATAGACGTCCAAGTTGGAGCTCTACACAATGTGCTCTCTATCGATGCAAAAATGTGATGCCAATCTGTATGTAGACGTCCAAGTTGGAGCACTACACAATGTGCTCTCTATCGATGCGAAAATGTGATGCCAATATGTATGAAAGGAACTTAGCCATAAATAAGCAAGTATCATGAGGTCATGGTGCCAATTACTGGGAACCAATCATTTCGGTCATACATGTCTCACATGCCCACGATCCATGCTTTGGAGGAAACCGAAGCTTGGCACATGACAAGTGGTAAATAGCATGACAAACATCACAAGTCACAGATGCAGCATTCTTCGTAATAGGATAGTCACAACGACAGCATTGTTGCTTTTCCTCTTTCACCTGAACTTTGCAAACCTTCGTGGGTGGCCCATCAAACCTAGCAGAGTCAAAAGGAGATGGGATGCCTGTGAGATCTTGGCTGATGGAGCTTACCCATGTCACGGCACGTGCCGCAGCACACTTTCCGATGGCCCCTCCCCCCCCCCTCCCCCCCACCCCCCTCCGTGTCATGGTGGCACGGCCGGCACAGCCGACACAGGTGACACAAGTGCCGATCACCCTCACACAACACGACACAGCGGCGGCCCCGTGTGACACGACACACCCTATGTGGCGGCACCGTGGCGTGGTACGGCACGGCCGGAGCCCCCCCCCCCCTTCACTCCCCCCCCCCGCCGTGGCTGGGTAAGCTCCTGTGGGGGCCTTTGCAGGTGTGGCTTGGGCTGCCCATGCACGCGAACGATACATCTCACGCACCATGTTCTCCTTTTCGCTTAATTGTGTCAAGGGAAAAGTAGCATAGTCCTCCTCCGCTGTGAGATCAATGACCTCGTGCTTTGGAGACGCTGTGTGCACGATTGGGTTGTTAGCACAAGGCTCCGCCTTGATAGGAGTTCCAAGAACAACCACAGTCTCAGCTTTAACAGCTTTAAGAGGACTAGCATGGACAACGCAAGGCTCCGCTTTTGGCTCCTTACAAATTTCCTCCTTAGGCACCTCGAGCTCCTTAGGCTTTTGGTAACGTGCAAGAATCTCGGCGGCTTTTTCAACCCCTTTAAATTCCTCGTCTTTGCGGTGATATACCAAGAGAGTTTTGACTTGAACACCAATAGATAGCCGTGGCATATGCCCGGGATATCGGCAGATATCCGTGGCATATGCCCAGGATATCGGCAGATATCGGTGGCTGCTGTATCCCGGGCATATGCCACGGATATCTGCCGATATCCTCGGGCCCTTGCCACGGATATAACACAACACAACACAACACAACACAACATGACACAACACAACACAACACAACACAAAAGGAAAACAACACAACAAAACACAAGATAACACAAAAGGAAATCAACACAACACACCACAACACACCACAACCCAAAACAACATAGAACACAACACAACGCAACACAACACAAAATTCTATAGGCAATGTTAACACAGGGCCAAAACGGGAGGTGAAAAATACCCCCCCCCCCGCCCTCCTACCTGTTCTCCGGGGTGGTGTCCGGGGAGAAGTGGGCAAGGGAGTGGGAGGTGTAACGACAAGTGAACACCAAATTAACACCGAAGTTGGGTTTTTTTTCGTATGTTCGCAATTTTCAATCAATTTAATTAATTTTCCGATGCTCAAAACGATACTGTGGTAGTATTGTGTGAAAATTCGACAATTCAATAGGAGCTTACCCATGTCACGACACGTGTCGCGGCACACTTTCCGATGCCCCCCCCCCCCCCCCTCTGTGTCATGGTGGCACGGCCGGCAAAGGCGACACAGGTGAACACAAGCAGCAACTCCTCAGCCAAAATCAATTGAACATGGAAATCATCGTAATCATGATCATCATGTGATCTAGAGAGCAAAAGTCAAAGAGGCAGATTCCAACACAACACAACACAGCATAGCACAACACAACACAACACGACACAGCGGCGGCCCCGTGTGACACGACACACCCTATGTGGCGGCACCGTGGCACGGCACGGCCCAAGCCCCCCCGCCCCCCCCCCCCCCCCTCCGTGGCTGGGTAAGCTAGATAATTGTAGGCGTGATCACGCGCTCTCAAACCACAACTTCATTCTATTCAGTCTTGTAGGCGCCACATACAATCTTGCACATCCACTGCTGAATGGGTTGCCGCGCATGGGATATTGTGTTCCTCAGGTTGTCCAAGAGAGAGGGGGCTTCCGAACTACTTTAGGAGTGAGCAAGTACAAAACACTCATCAGTGATCATAGACTGCAGACAAGAGTTGGACAATAAATTGTCCTATGCTTATCCGCACACTACTTCCACATGTGTCCGCATGCTCGTGCCTCCCCGCCGAGGCACTAATGAGGGTAGTAGTATGGGAGCCTTAGACTTCCTCAGGTCTAGGCTGCCGTCCAATGCTTTGCTGTTTGCCACTTCACACCCTTTCATTTTGCGTTCTGCATTCAATCTTTGTAAATCTTCTGAACGCTAAATGTTTTGTGGTCTGCCAACGCACACCCTTTCATTTGGCGTTCTGCATTCAATCTTTATGAATCACTCAGAGCTTTGTTTTCACGGAAACAATGCTTGGCGAGGATGGGGGGACGCTAAGCTCGGTCGGTATTTGTTCTCCTTCCAAATCCCATGTGCCTACTCGAAGTCACAGTCCTCGAAATGTGTGTCCTGGATGTGCCCTACAGATGCGAAAGAAAACATGCGTGTCACCAATACTGTGCATTAATTTGTATTTTACAAAAAGGTAGAGAAGCGGACACCAAAGTGAGAGCAAATGCCGTGATGAATATGAAAACCCCAAGTTTGTTTCCATGGTCAAGGATTCCGATGATTTGAATTGGAGCGTCCGGAGGGAGGCCACTGGCTGTATCGGGTTGGTGGGGTGAGCTAGCAAGCACGCAGCAGCACCAGGACAAAGCTGAATACCGTTATAACATAGATTGCGAGAGCAAGAGTGACATGGCTGTGCATTGTCCGGCACACATGGAGCCACTCATCGGGGTACCCCGTTTCCTTCGTGGGCCGTGCTATGGCGCCACTAAACGAAGGTATAAACTTCGTAAACTATTACAAAAAATGTGTTCATGCACGGGTTTTCTCTGGGAAAACCGTGTACCTGCGGCCAAAAAACCGTGCACGTACACGGTTTTCCCAGGGAAAACCCGTGCATGAACACATTTTTTCTAAAACCGGGTAGTTGGAGGGAAATTTTTATAGAAAAAAACCATGTACAGGGAACACGGCCCCCTTGCCCTTTCCTACTCTTGGGGTGGGCCTTTGGACAATGTGTTTGTCTTCCTCTCTCACTCTCTCTTTCTCTCTCTGTGTGTGTTTGTCTCTCTCTTTTTCTCTCTCGGTGTGTCTCTCTCTTTTCTCTCTCCTCATTCCTCTCTCCTCTCTCTCCTCTCTCTCTCTCTCTCTCTCTCTCTCTCTCTCTCTCTCTCTCTCTCTCTCTCTCTCTCTCTCTCTCTCTCTCTTTGTTTGTCTATCTCTCTCTCTCTCTCTCTCTCTCTCTCTCTCTATTTCTCTCTTTGTTTGTATCTCTCGCTCTCTCTTTGTTTGTCTCTCTCTCTCTCTCTCTCTCTCTCTCTCTCTCTCTCTCTCTCTCTCTCTCTCTCTCTCTCTCTCTCTCTCTCTCTATTCGTATGCCTCTCTATCACGCTCTCTCTCCCTTTCTCTCTCCCTCCCTCCCTCCCTTCCTCCCTCCTCTCTCTCTCTCTCTCTCTCTCTCTCTCTCTCTCTCTCTCTCTCTCTCTCTCTCTCCACGGATGTGCACAATACTTAAGGAATATACCTCCCAAGTTCTACCCCAAAAAAATTCCCTCGTGTCGAAAACCATGTACGTACACGGTTTTCTCAGAAAAAACCCGTGTACGTACACGGTTTTTTGGGTCCAGAAAACCGGTGCACGTACACGGTTTTTTTCTATAAAAATTTCCCTCCCTACACGGTTTAAAGGTAAATGCAAACAAAGTCAATCAAGCAATGCACGCAAGCGTCAGCACTACTATTGCAAAACAAGTGTAGAAGCGAAGCGAAGGTACTTGTATGTGGAACGAGTGCAACGACAATGCAAACAAAGGTACGTGCATGTAGAACGAGTGTAAAAATGAGGCAAGCTATGGGAAGTGCATGTAGACCGAGTGCATACACTTCGTAAACAAAGGTAAATGCAAACAAAGTCAATCAAGCAATGCACGCAAGCGTGAGCACTAACGTTGCAAAACAAGTGTAGAAGCGAAGCAAAGGTACTTGTATGTGGAACGATTGCAACAACAATGCAAACAAAGGTACGTGCATGCAGAACGAGTGTAAAAATGAGGCAAGTTATGGGAAGTGCATGTAGACCGAGTGCACAAACGAAGCAAACAAAGGTACGTGCATAGAGAAGGAGAAAATTTCGCGCCGGGTTTATTTCGCACAGTGGCCTGAAAATTGAGCGGGAAATTTCGCACCTTCCAGGATTGTCCACTGTACGAGCCAGTGTACCGGGCGGACCATCTTTGGTAAAAAAAAACCATCACCAAGGCTTTGCATAGTGACCCCAAACCCAAAGTATGTGTGTTTTTTTTGGAAGCCTGTCCGGAATCTATGTTACCCATAACCACTACTGAAGCATAGTCATGTGATACCCTAGTGGTATGCACCTACATTCTCACCTGAGGTGGCGTTGGTTCGGTTCCCGGGCGCTTTCGGTGGCGCTTTTTCTGGCGCTTTTTTGGACTGTTAGCAGTGGCATACATTGCAACACATCTTCTGGTCAAGAGCACAGGAGAGGGCGCCTCTTGTTAGTCCTCTCTATCCAAATCTGCACCTGTGACAGTGATAGTGATAGTGGCAGTGACAGCGACCCTGCCACAGAAAAGACCAAGCCGTGTGTCCCAAGTGCAGGTGTAGATAAGAAGAAGCGGCACAAGGAGGAGGCATGCAAGCAGTGGCATTTTGTGCCCAAACTTCCTCTCTGTTTTGTACGGTGCAACTGATCTTTGTCGCATTTCAAATGACTCTTGATCAAGCATTGTGGCTAAATTACGCACCGGGTTTATTTCGCACAGCAGCCTGAAAATTGAGCGGGAAATTTCGCACACATTTGAAACATGAAATTTCCCACAGCGAAATATTCCCGTCGCGAAATTTTCCCCACCCCTGTATTCATAAGGCTGGTGCAAAAAGGAAAGCGCATGACAACAATGTCCGGTATCACCACACGCGCAAACAAAGGTACACACATGGAAAAAGAAGTGTAAGAACGAAGCAAATAAAGGTACATGCATGTGAACCAAGTGTATATGTAGAAGGTAGTCAAAGGTGTGTGTATGTGAAACAAGGGTAAAGGCATGCATGTGAAACCAACACGCCAATTATGCTGGCATCCTACGTGTGTTGATTGTAGAAATGACATGTACATGAACATGCTTGCTCATGCATGCATGCGTGCTTTCTCAAGTGGGCCCGCCACAAATTTATGGAGCTATGTCCCAGCTAGGGTTCCCGAATAGGTGCGCATGGGGATGTACATGTAGTGTGGAAGTGGAGACAATTTGCTTGACGGGGGCCGTTTTTGACGAACACGGACCCCGAGTGGCCACATCTGCCCCACCCACATAGCTGCGCAGAGGGAATGGCAAGGAAGGGAAAGTGATTATGATGCTGGTGTTGTGCATTATTGTGCTAATTTGTGCTTCCCTTTTCATCCCTTTTAGCCTTTTTAATGGATATCCGCTCATACTAGTAGTTGTGTTATGTTGTATTCTTGTTATTATTATCATTAACACCAAAGAGTACAACAAAGTAAGGAGTGAGGGAGGGAGGGAAAGCGAGCATAAGGGGAGGGTATGGGTGGTGTACAGTGAGATGTGGGTAAGGGAGTGTGAGGTGTGACGACAAGTGAACACCAAATAAAAACACGCAGCGAAAATTTTTCATCAAAGTTGCATTTTACTTATGTTCATGGCAATTTTCCATGCCCAAAAACGATTCTGTGGTAGTATTTTGTGAAAATTCTACAATTATTACAGTCATGGGCAGGCGACCATGCCGGACCACAACTTGGATATGATCCGGCTAAGCCAGCCCCAGTCGCAACATTCGCGCAGCAGTCGTTCGAATGGTTGCCTGCTCCGCACGGGCATCACTGGCATCACGCGCATGTTCCAGTGCGACGCCTGTGGCTGGCATCGCTGGAGCCCCGGGCTTTCGTGGGTTCTGGGCCGTGTGGATACCGGGGTCCCTCGGTTTTCCGCCACCATTCACCCTGGCCCAGTCAGGCCACCATTCACCCCGGCCGAAGACCGGGGGTCGCTCACCATTGTTTATTGCTGAAGGCTCCGGCAATGCACCTGACCCAAGGGAGGCTGCTTCTTGTCTCCGGCAGTCTGAACGTTTCTTTTCGGTTACGCTTTTTGTTTCCGGCAGTTGGCGGATTACAGCCCTGTCTCAGACATAAGTGTCACCTGGTTTCTTCGTTCCATTGGGATTTGGATTTGGATTTCTCTGGATTGACATTACTCCGCATCTTTCTGGCTATTTACTTATTCATTATCAGTACTTTGAATTTTCTGGCATCATATCATGGCTACTACTACTGTGGAGTTTACCGATTTATTGGCTTTGGATCCTTCAGTGCTTGACACTGCTTGGTGCGCATTTTTATCCAATCCTAGGGCTTGGGCTTTGGTTATTCCCGAGGATCGCCGTGAAGAGATATTGAAGACTGGGTTTGATGGTTGGTCTTCAACTACTAAGTTAAACACTACCCGTTTGGCGAAGTTGTTTCGTGACAATTTTGGGGTCACGTTGGTTTCAAGTTCATTTCTTATTTACCGCAACGCCTTTCTTTTTGGTATAGCTCTCGCATGGGGCGTGGAAGCGAACCAATACGACTTGGACGCCCAACAAAGTGAGGCCGCCTTCGCCGTATCCGATGTTATTGGGGGCAAGCGTATCAACGTCCCCGGGGGTGCCGAGGTCTTTGGAGATGAGACGGCCGACGAGGACGAGGAGTTTAGTGCAATTTTGCCTTGGGATTCTCCTTCCATCCCCTTGCCCACTTCGTTGGCGGCGGCTTGGCAACGGGCACACACTCCGATGTCAATGGAAACAAGGTCCTACCTTCTTGAGGATGTGCCGGAGGTAGACGAGGTTCCAACGAGGGCACCCGAAAACAATCATAGGCGAGACAACCAACATGGTTTGGACAAAGTGATACGCTCGTGGCAAACGTCTTTGTTGGGCAATTTGCGTTTGTTGTCCACGATTACCGATTGCTTGGAGTCCGAAGAGCCTTCCATGGACCCGCAAGAGCTTGTTCATAGGACGTTTTTTATGACGGCGGAGCTCATGCACCGAGTGGAGGATTATCGCAAGACAAGGAGTATTCCTACAAGCGTGGCCAAGGCAAATGTATTATTCGACAAGAACGATTTGGCGGTTGCCAATTTTCAAAAGAGTATCAACCGATTGGGCGGCTCAAACAAAGGTGGATTTCGTTATGGCAAAGGCAAAGGAAAAGGAAAAGGTGGCAAAAGTTATGGTGGATACAAAGGATATTCCTTTATCTGAGGAGACACCGTTTTTTGGCCCAGCCTCGAGGCTACGCCTTTTTTGTCTGTTAACTACATTGAGAAACGGACATTTTTCTGTTTTTGGCGAGGATACGGTTCAGTATTTGGGGTGTAACCTCGGCCGTAGCCGCAGACACTTTTATGTAACCTCGGGCACCAAATCTTGTAACCTCAACCGTATCCGCAGACAACATGTTGTAACCCCGGGACCACCAATTGCCCTCATTTTGTGTATCCCCAACCGAAGCCGCAGACAACAATGCGTAGCCCACAACATTATTGGTTCAAATGCCACTGTGCGAAGCATCGTACATGCAGATTTTGTCGGCACGCGGCACACTGTGTGGCACAACGTTTCCCACAATGAACACAGGCTGCTCGATTCGCTTCCACGGGGACATGTATAGCCTGGGGGGTTTCAGGAACTTCAATGTCAATCAATGTGGTCAGGAGGTCCCATTGGAACTCCCACATGGTTGTCCCCGGCTTGACTAGCTTAGAACACTTCGCCATCGTAAAAATGTTCACCATAGCATAGCGCATGAGGAATGAGCGCACAGCAGCGCTCCATTTCCGAAATCTACCTGTTTCACGGTGCTGTAAAGCAAGTTGATTTGCGGTATCGACTCCGCCTGCCAAGGCACGGTAACAACCGATAATCGCTGGCATTTCATACCCGCGTTTTTTGTGTACCACCACCTCTTGCGGAAACCCACAATTTGACAGTAGTGGCACAACCCGAGGCGGTTTGTGGCCGACCCGGGGATTTTTATAGACCTGCAATGTGTAGTTGGCAGTGGAGACTTTGGCGGTGGCCAAGCCACCCTCCTCAAGTACTTCCCCCGCCTCACTTACACCGCGCTCATCGCGTTTGCATAACATTAAGAAGGGGGTGCCTCGGGCAGCCAAACCCTTGGCAGCTTCGTGACTGCCAAAAAAACTATCGGCAACCAAAATGGTGCCTTCGGGCAGGACATCGGCCCAGTAATTTACGATCTGGCGGGCGTTCATGTTGCCTTGGACAGTGGAAGCACGCCGTAGTTGACCACGCGCACCAACGTATAGGTAGACGTTGGTAACGTATGGCTCAACCGCATCGGCCAAAACGTAAAGTTTCACTCCGGTCGAGTGGGGCTTTCGCGGTATAAATTGCCGCAAAGGCCCCGCTCGAACCCCCTTATGGGGGACTACGGTTTCGTCGCCACTGGCGACAGCCCCCAGCCTCCATAGGCTGCCCCAAACCTCATTACAACGCTCAATAAGAAGCGTCACGTCAGGCCGTAGTACTCGATTCAGGCGGTAATACTCGCGGCGTGTGAGGAGCTGGCTAAGCCTCGCGTTGTACGACAACGCCTTGGGTACCCAGACATCGTCAATTCGGCGTGGTTGGATCATGCCCAGGAGGACTCTGAATAGTAAGAAGCGGACCACCGTTCCCTTCACTCCATGGGTAATCCCGGCCACCCTTGCCTTCTTGGTAAGGAGGTCGATGAAGGGGGACATGACATCGCACCAGATCTCCTGCAGGGTGTTGTAGTCCTTCCGCGGGTATCCACCTTCGTAGTCTGAGAAGAGGTCTGCCGCCTTCTCCGAGTCTAAGAGCTCCCGAGGTTCGAATTCCATAGTGGGGTACCTATTCAAACCATGAAACGTACATGTGGCCCTGGTGACTAGGCTGGAACCCTGCTAGCAATCGTAACCTGGCCCGTATCCGCAGACGGTTCTACGTAACCTTGGACGTTGCCTATCGTATCCTCTACCGTATCCGCAGACGGGTCTATGTAACCTTGGGCACTGCCTATCGTATCCTCACCTGTGTGTGAACTGCTGTGCATGAAAAGTGGGAGTGGGCAGAGTGGACAGAACCATTCAGTCGTCGCCACTGCTAAAATACGTCGAAGAAGCACAATCCTCCCCACTGTCAGAGAACGCTGCTCCTGGGGAGTCATGTGCATGTACAAAGAATGGGGCAGGCACATCCAGGGACCCCCGCCGCCAATACCGCCGGACAATGTCCATAGTATAAAAATACTGTCCACCTTGGAAAATTGTGGACCATCCGAGCACGTGGGAACGTCCACCACAGGCAAATGTTACGGCGTGGCCTCCCACTGGTCGTCGTCACCTCTCGTCCAGGTCATGCATGGTCTGAGAGACAAGCATGAGACGCTGTAATGGCATTCAACGCAAAGAGGTTTGCGCAACCTCGGAGCAACAGTACCGTATCCCCTGCCGTATCCGCAGACAACTATCCGTATCCCGGGAAACTCCCGGATGCAATGCGTCGTATCATGGACCGTAGCCGCAGACAACTTGATGTAACCTCGGAGCAACACAACCGTATCCCCTGCCGTATCCGCAGACAACTATCCGTATCCCCGACAACCGTAAGCGCAACCTCACCCGTATCCGCAGACAGAATGTGCGTAGCCCCGGACCCTGAGCCATGACATACCGTGTGGAACGGCTCTTCTTCACCGACATCAGCACCTTGGAAGCACCTCGTCATCCTCCGGGACATCCATGCACGTAGGACAGCCGGCAATCTCCCTCACTTTGTCATCTGTGGATACAAATGTGGTGAGATTCAGCGGGGATACGACAAAGTGTCTGCGGCTACGGCCGAGGATACGGTAGAATTCAGCGAGGATACGACAAACTGTCTGCGGCTACGGCCGAGGATACGGTGGAATTCAGCAAGGATACGACAGAGTGTCTGCGGATACGGCCGAGGATACGTGAGGATACGGTCGCAAAGAAGAAATACCTGCCAATGCATCTGCCTCAGCGGCGGTAAGCCGGTATCTCTGCATCAGCTTGGTCCTTGCCGTCCCCGCCCCTGGTGCATACTGCGCGCGGACTCCGAGGTAATCCATGGCGACGGGCTGCGAACACTTCACGACGCAGCACAGGGCGTAACCGAGGGTCTCCCGCAAATCCCTTGCCTCCGTCCGGCCAGCCTCGCCTTTCTTCTGGACGATCGGTCCACCCATCTCCAAACAATTCCGGTAATGGTACCGTACCCTTGCGGTGTGCAGGTCCATGTCCTCGAGGGTCTGCTGCGTGGCCACCAAATTGTTTTGATACGCAGCACCCCTGCGGTTCGCCTCGGTCCGCGTCTCTTTTGCGCTGATTGTCTTCACACCGCCTCTCGCGGGCCCCGCCACCGCAAAACGTGGTGGACCCTTGAGCGCCTTGGGCTTCGAATGGATGTCTGCGCCGGGGTCGTCCTCGGACGAGATTTCCTCAGGGTTGTGCTGCTCCGACCCCTCCGGATCCTCGTCTGCCTGGTGTGCCATGAACTTCAAGTGCTGCTCTTGTGCCTTCAACCGCTTCGCTTCTTGCAACCGCTTCAGCCTGGCCTCCTCCTCCTCCCTTTTCTTCTTGCCCTTCTCCTTCTGCTCGGCTTCAGCGGCGGCAGCGGCGGCGGCAGCAACCCTTGCGTCGGACTGCTGCTGGACCTTGGCCTTCTGGCGCGCTGCTTCAGCGGACGTGAGCCTTGGGGCCAGTACCTTCCCGGGCTTCTGCGGAGCCTGCTTGGCCAGGACCTCCTTGGGTGGGGGAGCGCTGCTGGTGGCTTGGGTCTTCTTCTTCTTCTTCTCCGGAAGCGGCCGAAACCAGCTCCAAATGTTGAGGACCTGCGTGTTCATGAACTTGCGGTCGCCCAGCTCATCCAGTGACTGCACGTCGATCTCCTTGGCGCCGGTGAGCTTGTAGGAGCAGGCCAGCTCCAAAAGTAGGACCGTCTTGCCGAGCGACTTGATCCAGCCCGCGACGAAGATGTTGCTATGCTCCTTGGTCTGCAAAGAAAGAGGCAAGACACGTAACCCCTCACGTAGCCGCAGACAGCGTTCCGTAACCCCGGACGTGCCGAAGCGTAACCTTAGGCGTAGCCGCAGACAGGTTTCTGTAACCCCGGTGCATTGTTCCAGTGCAACACCCATTAGGCAAGCAAGGGGTACCTGCAGCACCACGGAGCTCCCATATTCCAGGTCCGACAACTTGCAGGTCATCAGCTCGGCGCCTTCCAGGTGGTAATCGACGGGGCAAGGCGGTGCCGGCATGTCCATGACAAAAAATGGAACTGTCGGAGGAAAGTGGCAGAGGATACGGAAAAAAGCAAGCCGTAGCCGCAGACAACTATGCGTATCCCCGAGGACCCATGATGACCATGGAGGCTATGTCCTCCGAGGCTACGGACGAGGTTACACTTTACACAAAAATGCACAAAAACACTCAAAATCAATAAATGCGTGTTGAATTGAAAAAAACGAATAAGTAGCCCAGATCCGCCACCTCAAAAAACCCCCATAGGTGTTGAGAAAAAAAAAGGCACCCGTAGCCTCCGAACCCCCCCCGTATCCTGGTAGATAAAGGAATATGGTGGTGGATACAGTGGTTACAAAGGAGGATACAAGACCGGTGGCTACGGTCGTGGAAAGTCCAATCAAGAGTGACTCTCAAGTGGGCGTTCGGCCCCATCAACATCCGGTGGTCCCGGAAGATCTAACAAACCGCCTACGCGGTTCTTTGAGTTGGTGGCGCAAGCATGCAAGCGGAGAAGTGGTGCAACTCATCGCCAAGGGCGTACCTCCCAATTGGGTACGCCCACCACCGCTCAGATATCGACGTCAGCATCATTATGCCGAAGAAGAGGCCATCGCCAAGGTCCTCATTCAAGATTATTTGGAGTGGCACGCCGTGGTGCGATTGCCCGATACCGAAAAGGTACCCTTTCTCATGCCGTGGTTCATCATTACAAAAACCGATGTTACCGGGGAAATCAAACATCGCCTCATTTGCATCGCGCGAGCAATCAACGAGTATTTGTACGCTCCAAGGTTCACGCTAGCAACGGTGCACACAATGTTTCCCGCTCTTCGCCGCGGCATGTGGGCCGCAAGCATCGACATCAAGCACGCTTACTTTCACATGGGACTACACCCCGAGCTCGCAAAATACGTGGTCATCGAAATAGACAAGGTCCGGTATCGTTTCCGCTCCGCGTGCTTCGGCCTATCACCGCTCCCGTATCTCTGGATGAGTATAATGAACGTGATTACCAAGTTGGCAAGAGCCGCGGGTATTCTCATCTACGTCTACTTGGACGACATCCTCATACTGGGATCAAGTCAAGAGCAAGTGCGGCGACACGTTCAAATGGTGCTCAATTGGCTACGTCAAGGAGGTTTGTTCGAGAACCTGCCAAAAAGTGTGTTGGAGCCAGTGCAGCGCCTAGAGCATCTCGGTGTTTTATTCGACTTCGTCAGCGGGTGTCTCAAAGCTTGCCGCAAAGACATCGGACAATCCGTCACAAAGGACACCGTAATCTTGCGCAAGGCGGCCGCCGTGTTGGGCCGCCTCAAATCTTTGTTGGTCGCCGTTCCCGCACTTCGTTGTTTTTGCACACTCCTACAAGACTTCACAAATCAAGCCCCCGTGCTAGGTTGGAACACCGCAAGAAGTATTCCGTCCGCCTTGGTCGAAGAGGTGCTCAAGTGCAAAGATTTCTTACACGATTGGGGCGGTCGCCCGTTTTTGGACAAGCCTTTCACTCGCGAGCTGGCAAGCGACAGTTCTCAATTGGCTTGGGGCGGACTGGATTTGGGAAACCCGCTCCGCATGGTGCACGCCTTTTGGCGAGAGGCCGAGGTCCTACACATCAACGTCAAGGAGCTCAAGGCCGCCGTGGTCACACTCAAGTCATTGGCGGCCCCCGGGGACCACGTATTGCTGCAAGTGGACAATTCCGTGACCTATTCGTATCTCAAAAAGTTGGGCGGTCGCAAAACCCCCTTCAACTTACTGGTTCAAGATCTAGTGGATTGGTGTCTTCGCCGTCGGATAACATGGGATTGCGAGTTGGTACCCTCTCAAGACATGCCAGCCGATGCAATAAGCCGTTGGACGTTCGACCCTCGGGACACAAGTTTGGACTACCACATCTATCAGCGGGTCAAGTACGAATTTCGTCATTGGTGCCATCCAACTTGGGACATGTGGGCTTCGCCGGACACCACCAAGGAGCCATTGTTCGTCAGCCGTTGGGAACATTACCGAGCAGCCCGAGTGGACGCGTTGGCATGCAGCCTGGCCAACATTCGCCATTGCTATGCTTGCCCTCCGTGGGGATTGATTCATCTATGGCTCAGCCGAGTGGCTCGTGTGCAGGACCCGAAGTTCCGATGCCTTCTCATAGTCCCTTGGTGGGCGTCATCTCATTGGATGCCCCTCGTAATGACTTTGCGCGTCGCGCAGTCGCCCGTGCTAGCGGTGAGCCCGAGGTGGGGCCTTTTCAAGGATTGCAGGGGGCGGAAGCTACCGCCGCCGAGATGGCCCCTTCTTTGCGTTCTGCTCTCTCCCATGTCTACCGCGAGCGCGGCGTGTCCGAGATTTCCCTCAGACATACGTTGGATAGAATAGGAACATCTTTGAAGCGTTATGATAACGCTTGGCGAATTTTTTATGCTATGGCGACGGTGCGAGGTTATTCTGTCGATTCTACCCTTGAACAATTGATTTCCGTTTTGAGTGATTTAGCTGTTAAGTCAGTACATCAGGCCAGGAATGCATATTCGGCATGTGTGTTGTTCCCACAATTGCAAGCCATCGCACATCACCCGATTGTTCGCAAGCTAAAGCAGCAATGGAATGTTTCCGTCCCTCGCTATGCAGCCTTCTACGGTGCATTTGATGTGTTTTGTAAGCTAATGTCACGTTACACGTATGATCCCTCTTCCGTAGAAAATATACGACTCCGTTTGATTATTTCTTGGCGGTTTTTGGGCTTGTTCCGGTCCGTGGACTTAGCTAGGGCGTATCGCGTTGTGGCGGTTCAAAACGGTCAGCACATGGTGGCGGTTCGGCGTAAGAATCAAAAGCATGCTAAACTGGAATGTGTCATGACGTTGGCCGACGAATCCATTAGTCCGTGGCATTTATATTGTTTGTATATTAAGCTCACGCCGTATGCTCCACCTGGTTCGCCTCTTTTGCGCGCATTGAAAGCGCCATATTCGACTACTCCCTTAAATGAACATGCCAAGGGAAGAGGAGAAGGGGAAGGAGAGGCACAAGACGGGTCTGGTTTTTTGTTGCCGGCGGTCGGCGGTTTGCCCTGCGGTCTCAAGTTTCCTCGAAGTATTTACAATTTTACTGGCATTATGGGTGATTTGGAAATGGCGGCTGCATCCACCTGGACAAATTTATTTTCTGGTGACCAGAACACCCTGGACGCCGCATGGGCCCTCTTCATGAACAACTTGCTGTCTTATGCTCGCCTTGCTCCACGAGAACTTCGGGATTCTATTTTAGAAGGTGGCGGTCGCTGGCAGGGCTCTGGTTATGGCCAAGGCAATTTATCGCGCCTTATCTACGATTTTACCAAGGTTGCGGTTTTGGCCACCAATTTTGCCGATTACCGAGACGTTGTTTTGGTTGGGTTGGCTCTATTTTGGAGATCCGCTAGCATTCCCAAGGAGTTAAGTGGCGACGCGAAATCCGCGGCTTTTCAATTGTGCGTGGCCTTGGATAAAGATGATGATAAAGAAGATGAGGAGTTCACCATGGAGTTGCCTTGGGCGGAAGGGCTTCTACCCTTGAGCCCATCTTTGTCCCACATCATGAAGAACATGACCGTTCAATAATACTATTCCCAATGGAACACATAGCTCAGAACACATGACCTATGGATAGTACAACCCGAGATGGACCCAGCCACACAGCCATTTCGCAAGCGCTACAAGCCACGAGCCAAGGAGACACAAGCAAGGTCTCCTGAACGACGCACGAAACACACCGCACCGGACGCACACTAGACAGCTACTAAGCCTCTTCAACACGGCATCCAAAGGACCCGCACGTATGACTCGCTAAACACGCCATGCTACCTTGGTGGGTGTTGGGCCACACCACCCCGATGCCTCCAAGCAGTGCGGCACGTGTTTGAGTCAATGTAAGAGAAGGCATTGTACCATGGCATATGTGCACGCATACTAATATAGCTTGAACTTCGTTCCGCAGTTGGTGACCATGGAAGGACTAACTAGAGAGCAAGTCGAGATATGTGCCCGTGGGGTAAGGCAAATTAGCCTTGCATGCAACCCCCAAAGTCATGAAGTTAGCGGTTGGGGCTTCGTCACGGTGACTTCATGAACGGGCTCCCCAACTCTCACACCCGGTCCGTGTCGTTCATTTGAGTAAACCTCTACTAACGTCTTTGTTCCCGAGCCGCAAAAGGAACATCGTAAAATTGAACCACATCGTACAATTGAAGCGCCACGCATACAAGGCCGTGTAGACTGCCGCCATGAGCACTCACACATGGGCTACAACTTGGGGGTGAGGGAATACTATTCCCAATGGAACACATAGCTCAGAACACATGACCTATGGATAGTACAACCCGAGATGGACCCAGCCACACAGCCATTTCGCAAGCGCTACAAGCCACGAGCCAAGGAGACACAAGCAAGGTCTCCTGAACGACGCACGAAACACACCGCACCGGACGCACACTAGACAGCTACTAAGCCTCTTCAACACGGCATCCAAAGGACCCGCACGTATGACTCGCTAAACACGCCATGCTACCTTGGTGGGTGTTGGGCCACACCACCCCGATGCCTCCAAGCAGTGCGGCACGTGTTTGAGTCAATGTAAGAGAAGGCATTGTACCATGGCATATGTGCACGCATACTAATATAGCTTGAACTTCGTTCCGCAGTTGGTGACCATGGAAGGACTAACTAGAGAGCAAGTCGAGATATGTGCCCGTGGGGTAAGGCAAATTAGCCTTGCATGCAACCCCCAAAGTCATGAAGTTAGCGGTTGGGGCTTCGTCACGGTGACTTCATGAACGGGCTCCCCAACTCTCACACCCGGTCCGTGTCGTTCATTTGAGTAAACCTCTATTAGAACAATTTGAACGCTCTAAGTTGTTAAAGGATTTACCTTATTTTGAAGGCATAGATCGCGAAGCTAACATTAACAACCACCGTCGTGATGCCACGGTTCCCGTTGAGAGAGTGCATAGAAGTTGGGAAACTGCTTCTCTTAATATTTTGCGCCTTATTGCACTTTTGGACACTTCACTAACAAGTGCTCAACCCCCTTGTGATTTGTCAAACTCCGAAATATTGGAGCGCCTCTTTTCTTATGCTTTGGATCTTTCAAAAAGAATTCATGACTATAGGAAACAAAAATCCATTCCCGATGCCACGCCGGTCAAAAATGCCCTTTTTTCTAAAGAAGATTTGGCTTTGGCGAAGCAGAACCAATCTGTTAATAAGCTAAGCTCTTCTTCTTCTTCTTTTTCCAAAGGGTCTTTTCAAATGGGCAAGGACCGCTACGCCAACAACAACTACGGGCGTCAGCAACGGCCCCAAGGACAACAATTTTATTCGGGGTCCAACCGCGGAGGCGGCGGCAAAGGCAAAGGGGGTGGTCGAGGCTACGGTGGGGGTCGTCCCCAAGGAGCAAGCGGCGGTTCCGCGCCCGGAAATCCATGAAGGGGACCCGTCACTACCCAACCGGCTTCGCCTCAAGTTGGGTTGGTGGCGGCAACACGCATCCAGGGCCGTGATAGATATTCTCATGCGCGGGCTCTTGCCCAAGGTGCATCTCCCTTGCATTTCTAGTGCTTCACCCTCATGTGCACACCCACCACACTCCCTTGAATATAAGTTTGCCTTGGAGTTGGTGAGGGAATATTTGGATATTGGATCTTTGCAATCTTGTTTGCGAGACGATATAACGTATCTTGTTCCTTGGTTCATCGTCCTTAAGAAGGACGTCCTTCCCGATGGTCAAATCGTTGACAAGGGACGTTTCGTGGTGAACTTGAAGCGACCCAATTCTTTTTTACAAACCAAGCATTTTACGTTGGACCATTGGGGCAATGTGTTTCCTTTTCTTCGTCGGGGGCAATGGGGAGCAAAAATCGATTTGAAGCATGCCTATTTTCACATTCCTCTTTCCGAAAATTTTCAAAAGTATGTGGGGATTTGTGTTGACGGTTCTTTCTACAAGTTTACGGCTTTGCCCTTCGGATTGAATATTGCTCCGCAAGTTTTTATGCTCTTCATGCGACCCCTCATTCGACTATGGCGCTCACAAGGCATCATGGTATTCGTCTATCTGGACGATATTTTCATTGTGGCAAATTCCAAAGATGTTTGTGCTTCACATGTGCAGGAAGTCCGCCGCGTGTTGTCACAAGCTGGATTTCTTATTAACGAGAAAAAGTGCGTGGACCCCACACAATTGTTAGAATTTTTGGGAATTGGTGTCGACTTTGAGTCCGGGTTTCTCACCATCCCCCCACACAAGCGGCGCTCGTATAAGAAAGATATGGGAAAATTGATCACACATTCTTCCATTTCCTTGAGAAGTGCCGCGTCCATTTTGGGTAAATTGCGCTCTTTGTTGATTTGTTTTCCGGGTTTACGGTTGTTAACGGATGAACTTTCCTCCTTTGTACAAGGTGCTTCATTTTTTGGATATGAAGCAGTTTTGCCTATTCCTAAGCGGTTGAAGGCCGAAGTTGAGCGTTGCGCTGGGTTTCTTTCCACTTGGCGAGGTCGCCATATGTTAGGGGACCGTCCCACACGCATTTTAGCTTCCGACGCTTCGGATCGCGAATTGGGAGCTATTGATTTGCATACTCACCAAACGGTGCATGCATATGTTCCCCGTCCACATTTGCTTCACATTCATGAAAAGGAATTGCAGGCAAGCGCTTTGGCAGTGCGCTCCTTAGCCCGTCCGGGTGACTATGTTCATTTGAAAGTAGATAACACAACTACTTATTTTTATCTCCTTCGTCAGGGCGGACGACTTCGTCGCCTCAACAACCACATCAAGGACCTGTTCCTTTGGTGTTGGCACCACCAAGTTCGGTTGGACGTGGAGTGGGTCAAGTCGGAAGACAATCCAGCCGATGTCGTTTCGAGGCAGGGCCAGGATCACAAAGAAGTCGCGTTGAGCCCCTCCGTCTTTTGGCTCCTCGTGACCGCTATGGGGTGCCCTCGGCCGCCTATCGACCTTTTCGCGTCGAGGCGAAATTCGAAATGCCCGAACTTCGTAGGGCGCGACAGGCAGACCTGGAAAAGGGTATTAATTTTGAGCTGTCGATTTCTCGCAGACGGATTTGAAAATCGTGTTGAAATCACTAAATTTGTTGATAATTTTATTTTGTTTCAAGAGAATTCCAACAATTAAATGCAGAACTTTCTGTTTTACTTGTCTGTTTTAGCGCGATAAGCACCTTGTTGCACCCTTGTTGCGCCCCTTGTCGCGCCCTTATCGCGCCCCTTATCGCGCGATAAGGGGCGCGATAACCCCCTTGTCGCGCCCCCTTGTCGCGCGATAAGTCTAAGGGGCGCGATAACCCCCTTGTTGCGCCCCTTATCGCGACTTACTTTGTTCTTCTTTTCATATTTCTCTTACCCAATTGCCCTTAATTTTCCTTGTCTTAGGGGCTCCTATCTGCCCTACACCATGTCTTTGGAGGACCTTGGGGTGAGCGGCCTCACCATCCAGGAGTGGTTGGATGCCCACAAGAGGGTTGTGGGTACAAGAAGGGTTGCGGGTAACTCACTAGTAGTGCAAGCTGCCAGCATCACAACAGTTGACCAACCTGTCAGTTTTGCTGAGACTGCTAACTTTGCTCTTATTCGGTGTTGTGCCCCCCTTCTGAAGGCAAGGGAAGGGTGCCACTTGAGTGATTTACTTTTTCCCATTCTTCAAACCAACCCCCACTTGGATGGTTTCCTATTTGATTTGTCCCTTGCTGACACAAACGATCTTAGCAAGGTGCTTGGTGAGCGTGTTGCCAAGGGTGCAGGTACCCGAGTTGCTAATTTCGTTAACCCCATGTATCCTGACAATGAGCCTGAGCAACCTGTTAAGCGAGTTGGTTGCACATTTAGTTCCCAAAAGGTTCGTGCCTATGAGAAACCAGTTGTTCATAATGAAAGAGTGTTTGAGGTTCGTGATTGCAACCGGGTTTTGCCTGTGTACTCCCTACAGAATAGTTCTGGCTTGCAGTGGAGTGAACCTTTGTGGGGAATGACAACCCCACACCTGTTTACTTCCACCAATTGTGTTTCATGGCCCGTGCATACACAGGATCCGCTTATTGGGCCAGGTGATGAACCCATTGAGGTTTCTCCTTTTAAAGGGTTCAATGTTGATTTGAAGCAGTTGCCGGAGCTGCAACATGTAAAGCTTGAGGGTTGTGTTGGTCCCCGTTTAGCCGCTTTGCAAAATGAGGTGGCACGGTTGGATATCACAAGGGCAGAGACCATTTTTAATGCTCAATTCCCCTCTGCCACTCGCTATGATGACACCCATGAACGTTTTATGTTCTATGGTAGGCATAATTCCATTCCTCAAGATGATTGGGAGGAAGGGTGGGAGGACCTGCCTGAATTGGAAGTTGTGACCATGGAAATTTATAACTCCATGTTGCAAGCCATGACCCTTCCCCTTCAAATTCTGGGTGTTGGTTACATTGGTGCTGTGGCTGGGGACCAACACTGGCATCGCGATTTTCCTAAGAATCTTGTTCCCAATGGTGACAGGGTTTTTGGGGTCTTCATTCCACTCACCTACCCCTTGAACAATAAATGGATTCCAGGTTCATCGGGTGGGTTTCCTATGCCATGGGAGGAGCAAGTGATGGAGGCTGGACTAGGTGATGCATTCATTTTGGATGCTCTACTTGTGCATAGAGGTGGTGGACGTCCACAAGACATCCCTGCCATGGATCCTGTGTCACAAGTGCCCAATGTTCGTTGGGTTGCATTTATGCATGTCGCCACATGTCAGCTTCCAAAGAATGTGACTGATGGTATCCGCCCCCCTTTTTGGGCCTCGAATCCTAAGTTTGGGCAAGGTGACAAGGTGGAAACCTGCACTACCAAGGGCTGTCGGAAAAGGGCAACTGAGGTTTGTTATTCCTGCAAGGAAGTTAGGCTATGCCCGTCCCACAAGATGAGCCTTTGCTCTACCTGTGACATTCCTTCTTCAAGTGTGAGTAGTGCTCCAGTTGTTGAGCCTGTCCAAGCATCTGCTGCTGCTGCCCCTATTGCCGATTCTGTTGCACTGGATTTCCCTGTCCAATGCTTTTTTCCTGTTGGAACCACTACTTTGTCTCTTGCTTGGTCAAGCAAGAAGCCTTGCTTGAGAAAAGATGTGGGCTCCACTGAATGCCCTGGGGTGGAAGCCCTCCATGGAGACTATGAGTTGCCTGCACCTGACCCCACCACCACTGCTTTGATCCGTTGTGATGCTGGCAGCATCCTTGCACTCAGGCATGGTCGGTGGGGGGGGTTTGGTGTACGGGCAGAGGAGAAGGAGAAGGTTCAAGTGTATGGGTGGTACCTCGTGGCACCCGACGCCCACATGGTGGACATGCAGATGCTCCTTCGCGCGGGAGCTGCCACCCCAGCCATCAATCGGAAGACCGGGGCCACCGTGGCAGGCCAGTACTTGGGATGCAGCGTTCTAGGGCGTGGTGCGGAACCCCCCCAATTTTGGGTGTTGTTAATATGGTTGGAACCCGGAATTTCACATGTTACATGGGTGCACTATGATGCAACAATGTGCCTTCCATGTTTCGTTTGCTCGATATTGCCCGTTTTGCACTTTTTGCGATTTGATCTTTGTGTGCTCTAACTAGTTATCGCGGGGTTAGAACGGGGTTAGAGCACTAGTTATCGCGTGGGTTATCGCGCGATAACCTAGTTATCGCGGGGGTTATCGCGGGGGTTATCGCGCGATAACTAGTTATCGCGTGGGTTATCGCGTGGGTTATCGCGCTTCATTTTATGTTTCCCCTTTTCGCTTTAGCTCTCAAAACTTTCATATTCTTTGATAATGGCCCTTGCTGCTGCCCACGCTTGGTGCGAGCACCATCAAAAGCTCCTTGGGGTCCGTCGCCTTGGCGGTCCTGAGGGGTTTACGATGGGTGATGCCAATGTGAGGCGCCCTGTGGCGACCCGCTTTGAACATGGTGTGGACTTTGGACTCCTTGTCCATAAGTCCCCCTTCATGGCGGACGACCGAGACCCCCTGGTTCTCAGCAACTACATCTTCGAGTTGCTAGAGGTAAATCCAGGGGTTGCTGGATTTTTGATCCAGCTTCATCCGGACGATGTGGACGCGGTGGTGGAGTCCGTCACCGCCCATGCCGAGAAGGGTGCGGGGACGAAGACGACCCTCTATGTGGGTCAGGAGGAGGAGGAAGTGGAGGAAGTGGAGGAGGAGGAGGAGGATGCGGGGGGGGTGGGGGCTGGGGGGAGGAAGGAGAAGCCCCACAACCCCCTCATGATTAGTGTCCAGAAGGTAAGGATCCGACCGGGTAAGGGGAAGGGGCAGTCGGATGGTTGGTTCCCCCAACCCCTCACCCACAACACCCGCCGGGTCTGCACTGACGACCCCGAAAACAAGCTCCCCATGCACTCCCTTTGCCCCACAAGGGAGTGGGAGCGTGAGTGGTATGGGGTCACCACTCCCAACATTGTTGCGGGGCAGGGGGTGATTCTTTTTCCATTTGGGGCAACACCCCCCCTTATTGGGGAGGCGGAGGAGGTGGTTGCCGCCGAGCCCTTGGGGGCCTTTAATAGGGACCCCAATGACCTTGTGCTCACGGTGGGGGGGAAGCTGGTGGTCAACCACCTCCTGGAGCACGATTTTTTGAGTGCTGTGCAGCTCCAAAGTCTTTTGGATGATTTGGATAGGGTGCCTCTCTCAGAGAAGGCACCCATTTTCAATGAGAACCCCCCCATTGTCGGCAGGCCCCAAGATTCTGGGACCCGCCGTACAATGTACGGCAACTATGGGGGTGCCAACCACCACAGGCACAACCCCCACAAGCTCCATGATCTGCCAGTCCTCAAAAGGGTGGCAGATCGTGTGCTTGAGACGGCGAAGAAGACTGTGGTGGGGGGGGTTGGATGGAGCTGCACCATCCTTGACATGGCCGAAATTTCGAGCTATGACCACACCCCCCAGCACCTCCATCGCGACGCCCCCCCCTACACCATTCCTGAAGGCACATTGATTGTCAATTGCCTTATTATGCTAACCCATAATCATGAGGAGGAGGATGGGTCACATTTTCTTTTTGTGCCCTCCAGCAGTTCGGGGTTCCCTGACCCTTGGGTGAATTTGTGATTGTGGCGCCATGTACCCCGTGCCTGCACATTGTTGACATCTCCAAGGTTTCCTGGGTGCAAAATCAACGTTTGTGAAGGTTTTAGGGTGCCCAACGCTTGCTCTAACACCACCAGTTAGTGCGCACTAACCCCTGCTCTAACTAGTTATCGCGGGGGTTATCGCGCTCTAACTGGGTGCTCTAACTAGTTATCGCGGGGGGTTATCGCGCTCTAACTAGTTATCGCGGGGGGTTATCGCGGGGGTTATCGCGCGATAACCTAGTTATCGCGGGGGTTATCGCGTGGGTTATCGCGTGTGTTTTTTGGGCCCTTGCTTCAAAACCCTCCCTCATTTCGCGCCCAGGTCCTCTTATTCTTCATGGACAATGCTGTCAATGAGGCCCTGCGGGCTCTCAACACAGCCAACCTGCGGCGGTACACCGATCTGCAGTGCCCCAAGGCCCGGCGGCGGCGTTTGAAGGCGGTTCAGCGGCTGGTGCGAGTTCTATTGGGTGACCCAGACGTCGTGTGTGGCACCAACACCAAAGGCGAAGTTTGTTTAAGTGGTGGGGCGTGCACTGCCCTGTCTGGCCCACTTGGCGGCCATCTTGCATTAACAGCTCAGGAGCATGAGGCCCTGAGCATGCTACGCATGGCATGCAGCATGCATCTCTCCCAACGGGCCCTTTTGCGAATGCCCCGCCGTTGCACACAACGGGACCTAAGGACCGTTCGGCAACGGATCATGCCCTACTTTCCCCAAGCCACCATTGTAAAGTCTACCACAGGCCGCAATAGGGCAGCTGCCCATGTGCCTTTGCAATCAATTGTGCAAAATGCAATATCTATGGCCCGAGTTATTGGGAAACCCCCCCCTAGTGGCGTTGCCATTATTGTTATTTCAGTTGATGCGACTTCCTTGTGGAAGGCATCCTCCACCCGTGCGGATGTATGGGTTAATGTATGGGGGGGGGCAAAATATGCTTCGAAGGTGAAGCTATGGGCCTCATGGTTTTGCATGGATGGCGGGGATGAACAGGCTTTTTTGAGAAGCCTTGACATCTCCGCCAACCTCAACCAAGAGGTGAGGGATGTGGAAGAGGACGTTGTCCTCTTTCAAAACCAATTTTTGACTTGCACTGTCATTTTGACAGGGGATGGGAAGGGGATGCAAGCAATGGGGGGGGCTGGGTCTAAGTTTTGGTTGTGCAAAGACCCCAATGGGATTGTTGAGCAAATGGGGGTGGAGTCCACCTCAAGATGGGGGTCATTCTTGAGAAGTGTGACCCCTGATAGGCGGCCGGGGGACTACCAACATGCAGCATGCCGCATCCTAAACGGCATTGCAAAGCGCATTGAGACCACCCTCCAGGCCCTCCCCCCTAGTACCCCTGGTAAGGCCCAAGCTCTTGCAGCTTTGCAGGCCTTCAAACAAGCCCTCAAGGATGAGACCGCAGGCATCCCTCTTAGGGAACGCCTCCCTTCGGCCTCGAGGGCCACAGAAAAAGATTTCGATCTAACCAGCACCAAAGTTTTCCTAACCTCCCCCCCCTTCCAAAGGCAATTTGTGGAATGCCTCAAAGAGCATGTCCCCACAGTGAGGACCCCTGGGGGACCTATGTTATGGGTTGTTGTGCATGTCATGGTGAAATGCATTGAGGGTTTGTATGAGCTTTGGAGGGTGAGGGAGTTGTACACTCTAACCCAAGTGGAACGCCACCGTGCGTTGACCACAAAATTTTCAAAAGCGTGGGGAGACTCAGGTTGGTCCCCCACCAGGTGGATCCATTGGTGCTTGGCACATTCCACCTTTTTTGCCGAGAAATGGAGGAACATTTTTCAGTTTTCCTCCATCCCAACGGAGTATCGGCATGGGCCTTACAAGAGGAGGCTCAAAAATTGTTTTAAGGGTTGGTCTTTGGTGAGGCCAAGTATGTCCCTCCGCCACATGCACCATTGCATGTCCATGAACGCCCTGGAGCAAGGGCTTTTGGGACTGGAGGCAGCCAAGGCCTCAGACATTGATGACTTTGTATGAAAAACGACCACAGATGCTTTGTGCCAAGTGTTTTGTGTTGTTTGTCCTAGGGAGGGAGGGAGGAGGGGTGCGCGATAACTACCCGCGATAACTGCGCGATAACTGAGTTATCGCGCGATAACTAGCGCGATAACTAGTTAGAGCAAGGTGCTCTAACTGCGTTCTAACTCTGTTCTAACTGTGCTCTAACTCTTTGACCCCCCCCCCAAAAACCACCCCCATGATGCGGGTTATGTGGGGAAAGAAAGGGGATGGGGGGTTTTTGAGGGTGCTGAATCCATTTTTTAGGTGGTTTGCCCCAAAATTGAGGGTAGGTGGGTGTTCCAGAAATTGCGTTCTAACTAGGGGTTCCGCACCACGCCCTAGAACGCTGCATCCCACTGGTGTACGTGCCATCAGGTGTGCATATGCACATGATTTGTGACTGCTCTAAGGGGCGCACTAAGGGGTTGTCGCGCCCCTTATCGCGCGATAAGGGGCGCACTAAGGGGGGTTATCGCGCCCCCTTATCGCGCGATAAGGGGGCGCGATAAGGGGGGTTATCGCGTCCCCTTATCGCGCGATAAGGGGCGCGATAAGGGGGGTTATCGCGCCCCCTTATCGCGCGATAAGGGGCACGATAAGGGGGGTTATCGCGCGATAAGGGGCGCACTAAGTGCGAAACAAGCAACGTTCGTGTTACTGATTTCCACTGAATTGGACCCCTTCCCTTTTCTCACTTGTCCCCTCATTCCGCTTAGGTCACCATTGGCCAATGGCCGCGACTGGATCGCCTTGAGGTTCCTGGAGTGGGTGGAGCGGGTGGAGTGGGTGGAGGAGCAGCAAGTGCCGCAGCTACGGGTGCCCAGGCTACGGGTGCCCGCATGGAAAGTGTGGCAGCACCGCTGGGGGAGGAGTGGGAAATCCCCCCCCCCCCTGCACTGTTGGAGGCCTCTGGCTTTGGGTCGGAGGTCCAGGTTGCAGGGATGGACCCCAAAGCGAAAACCCACTGGTGTAAAGAATTTACCCTCAAAGCAAAACAAGGAGGGAAGGATGTTGTGTCCAAGAAAATTAGGTTGCCCATCTGTGTCCGGGTTCACGGGGCTCCTGAGGATACCCCAGTCATCCTTTGCTATATATCATATTACGAAGGTGGCAGAAAAAATCAAATGAAGTGTTTGGAAGTTGATTTGGAACAAAACTGGCGTTGGATCACGTACAAAGCCCTAAGAATGTTTAAAAGCATTGGAGGTGATGAGGTGCCTGCTTTTGTGAATGAATGGATGGCTGATTGGGAGGGTGACACAACGAGGAGGTACGGAAGGGGGCTGAAGAAAGAAGAGGTCCAGGTGTCCTCTTCGGATGATGATGGCACCCCCCTGGCACAACAACCCAAGAAGAGAAAGGCCACAGCAAGTCCCAGTGGCACAAAAAAAGGCAAGACTCCAAAGCCCCAAGCAGAGGAGGGTATTAAGCTAAGCTCCACAAGTGTAGAGGCAGTGGCAGCTGCAGTTGCCAACCAGATTTCGGAGGACATGGGCCAGGGAGTGTTGGACAGCATTCAGGGGGCCATTGTGGGCCAGTCCACCAGTGCAGTTGCAGGTGCTCTGAAAGAGGCTCGAAAGAGCGAGCTGCAAAGGCAGATTGCTTCTTTGGAGGGAAAGCTGAAATCTTCTGAGGACAAGGTTGGTAAGCTGACTGATCTGCTGAGGGCTGAAAGGGACAGTCGCCAAGAGGCCATTGCTGGGAAGGACAACTTGCATGCCCAGTTGTTGCAATCTGAGACTGAGCGTATGAGGTACAAGGGTGAGCGTGATGCCTTGAGAGTTGAGGTTGATGCATTGGCAGTAGACAAGGCTACTTTGCAAGCCAATTTGACAAGTGCTTTGGGTGGAGGGGCATTGAGCCCTAGGTCTGCAGCTGTTGGTTCAGGTCTGAGTGTGACGAGCCCGGCCATGCCTGAGGTTCTGAGCACCCCTGTGAAACAGGTGGTTGCAAGGAAATGGCCGTCCAGCCCTCACCCGCCCTCACGTACAACCCCCATTTAGTGAGTGACAGGATTCCCCTCCCATGGGGGCCCTCTTTGCAACCCCCAGTGTGGGAGATTTGTTTGATTGTGCCATGCGCTTGAAGTGCTTCAAACATAGCACCCGATTTGGTGCTCCTATTCGTGTCTGCCAGTTTGGGTATGGAATGGTGGGGCCCACATGGCACACCTCCAAGATGCTCAAATCCACGGAACATGATGGTGTGGACAAGTTTCTACACATTGTACACCTATGGGCCAGAGCCCAATTGCCATCGTGGTTTCATTGGTGCTCTGTTCAGGTGGCACAATACTGCACAACAATCCCCATGCTCCCCCACTGCCATCCGAAAGACCACAGCCCCTTGTCTGCAGTCTTTGAGGGAGGGGACTTTGAAGGGGGGGGTTTGTGGGTTGCAGAGGGTGGTCTCCTTTGGGGAAGGGAGAAGGGGAGGAAGACCAAATGTGCCACCAAGGTGTGCAGTGGTCGTGATGTGGTGGGGGGGGTGCACCCTGCCCGAAGGGGCGTCATCTTCAGCAGCTATGCTTTCCATTGTCCTGCACAATGGACAGGTGACAGGTGGAGCATTGTATTGTTTAATGGAGGGAACATTGATGGTGCCTCCCAAGACAGCTTGGAGAGGTTGGATGACTTGGGCTTCAAGCTCCCATGTGGACTGCCCTGTGGTGGCTGGAACTGTGGAGTGAACACGTGCAATTGAAGCTGTTGTGTTGCGTTGTGCACATGCCTGCTGTACTTGGCAGTGAAGGAACATTAATGGGTAATGGCAGTGGTCTCAGTTTGCAACAAGGGGCGCAACAACCCCCCTTATCGCGCCCCTTATCGCGCGATAAGGTGCGCGATAACCCCCCTTATCGCGCACCTTATCGCGCGATAAGGTGCGCGATAACCCCCCTTATCGCACCCCCTTATCGCGCGATAAGGTGCGCGATAACCCCCCTTATCGCGCCCCCTTATCGCGCGATAAGGGCGCACTAACCCCCCTTAGTGCACCCCTTGGGGCACCTCTCCTACTTTGTTTCCAGCTGGCACCATGAGCCTAGAGGCCATCGTTGACAAGTGCTGCACATCCCTAGAAGCCCTTCGCCAACACCCCTTTTCAACTGTCAAGGGGAAAACAAAACATAGAAGATTGAAGGCTGCTCAGAAGTTACTTCGAAGCCTGCTGCAAGATGGGGATTTGGAGTTGAGCATGACACACAAAGGAGTGGTGTGTCTACGGGGGGGCTCTGCAGCATGGCATGAGGACCAGGAAGAGAAGGACCCAAAGACTCTAGAAGCGTTACGTGTGTTAACCATGGCCCGCACAATGAAGCTAAGTGTGAGGTCCATGCTAAAGGTTCCAAGGGCATGCAGGAGGAGTGACCTAATGAGGGTAAGGGAAATGAATACACCCTACAAGGCTCGACCTAGGGCCATAAGCACAGAGACAGGTCTAAGGAGAGCCTCCGCAGCCAATAAGCTGAGGGAGGTTGTAACATATCAGGTCAATTTGGCCCAAAGGGCCAATGCCTTCAATTGTGTGGGGAACACACTTTTTGTGGTGACCTCGGCAGATGCCACACCACTTTGGAAATCTAGTGCAACAAGGTGTGACACCTCTGTCCACTGTTGGCTAGAAGTGGGAGATGCCGGGGCCCCAAACCTTTGGCCCACATGGTGGGCAATGTGGGGGGGGGATGATGCAGCTTATTTACTGGCCATGGATGCCACTCATGGCCTCAACGAACAAGTTGCTGACTTGGAGGCAAATGAGGATGTGGTTTGGCAAGGCAATGTATTAGGATTTAGCTGCATCATTACAGGGGATGGCAAGAATCTTCTTGCAGGAAATCCATCACGAGTATCCAAGTGTTGGATTTGTGATGATGACCAAAGCCTCCTTTTGTTCACCGGGTGCATGGATGGTGTTAGGTGGGGGGCCTACTTGAGATGCATCCCAGTAAGTAGAAGAGTAGGGGACTATGTTCATGCCACCAGCCGGGTCCTTTGCATTTTGGTCAAAAGACTTAGGAAGGAGCTCCATAGTAGGGGCATCCATCCAGGTGTGCGAGCATTGGATGCTATAGTGAATGATGTTAAGGAAGCTTGCAAAGGCATCCCAGAAAGTGAGCGCATTGCCCCCAGAAGGGCTAAGGAGCACACTTTTGACCTAACCATGGCACTTGCATTTATGGCAAAACCTGTGTGGCATGGTGAGATGATTAACGTGGTGAAGCACTATATGCCCGATGTTGTTAGCCCTGCAGGGCCCTATATTTGGGTGGTGGTGCACACCTTGCTTCGCCAATTTGCAACAATTCACCAATTTTGGCGACAAAAGTCATACCTCAATGAACCCGAGGTCCTTTGTTATTGCAAGGCTGTTGAACAATTTGCAACTGGGTGGGGTGACCTTGGGTGGAAAGTGAGCACATGGGTCCATTGGACATGTGCCCACTCCCCCTTTTTTGCAAAGAAGTATAGAAACTTCTATATTTTCTCTAGTATACCTAGTGAAAAGAAAAATAGCCCTTTTAAAAGGGATTTGCACAATAGTTGCAAAGGTTGGGCATTGCTCAACCCCCGCCTATCAATTTTCTCCATGGGCCATGTTGTAAATATGTCTAACCTTGACTTAGGTCTCTTGGCAAGGAAGATCATGCAAGCAAAAGAGAAGGAGAGGCGTGGCATCCTCTTGGGGAGGAAGTACTTGAAATAAGGGGGCCCATTGTGTTATGTGTCATGCTTGCGAATGTGAAGGGCGTTCGGAGGGACCTTTGGGGGGGTGCACTAAGGGGTGCACTAAGGGGTGCACTAAGGGGGGTTAGTGCGCACTAAGGGGGTGCACTAAGGGTGCAACAAGGGGGGGGTTGTTGCGCAACAAGGGGTGCACTAAGGGTGCACTAAGGGGTGATGTGCAAATTTGAAAATCGGTGTTGTACCCCTAGGAACGAAGAACCCAGGGGTGCTAGGGCACAAACAAGCACTCCATGTGCCTATGAGGTCCCTCCAACCCCCCCCATGGCCTAGTAAGGTAGTTTAGGGGGCTTTGAAAAAAGGGTGCACTAAGGTACCCTTTTCCAGGTGCGCCTGGTGCGTGACACCTCATCGCCCATTTGTGCCGACACGGTTGGAAGTCTCACACGTGATGCGTTGATTTCCGTCGGAGTACCTAAGGGGTATGCAGCACACAGCACACGTGGTAGTGGTTTGGCTATGTATTCCTCGTGGGAGTTGCCACCCGAAGTCACGGCCGAATTGGGCCAATGGGGTTCTTTGGATGCGTTTCAAAAACACTATTTGCGCTTACATGCTGTTTCCAAGGCGTCACGCGTGGTCAATGAAAGGTTGAGTATCCCCACTGAGGTGCAGAGAGCCTCCCTTGGGTCAGGTGCATTGCCGGAGCCTTCTCGAAGTCTCCCGAGGGACGACAGGGGACGTAGGGAAGGCGAGGGCAATGCACAAGACACAAGGGACCCACCCGCGCCACCCGTGGTAGTGGAAAGCAGTGGGGATGGCCAGAGTCGGCGCGTCGGCAAACGACAGCGCCCCTTGTTGTTGCCATACGCACCCATTGCAGCGCGGCTTCGCTCAAGGCGGCCGACCGTTTCACCACCGCCTAAGCGGCGCAGGCTACATCCTCCTTTGCCTGTACATTTGCAACCGCAAGGCGCCCAGCGGGTGCCAGCATCACCGTATGCTATTCCTACGCGCGTGTCACGTACCAGGAGTGGGCGGCAGGTTTCAGGTTTTGTTTTTCAGGTGAATGATTTGTCAACGGACAGCTCATAACCGCCAACTGCCGTCACTTCAAGCGTAACCGAAAAGAAACGTTCAGACTGCCGGAGACAAGAAGCAGCCTCCCTTGTGTCTTGTGCATTGCCCTCGCCTTCCCTACGTCCCCTGTCGTCCCTCGGGAGACTTCGAGTTTGCCATGCGTTGTGTGCATTCAATCTCGGTAAATCTTGTCAAATCAATGTCGCAATCGCAGAATTCTTATGAAGAATAAACGAGATAAATGTGTATCTATAAAATATCAATCTCGGTAAATCTTGTCAAATCAATGTCGCAATCGCAGAATTCTTGTGAAGAATAAACGAGATAAAAGTGTATCTATAAAACCTCATATTCATATTCATATTCATATTCATTGTGGGGAGCAGACAAGATTCTTGAAATTCAATTGGCCAAACATTGGCTAATTGACACCTGGTGCGAAATAATTGCAATACACAGTGAAGAACTCTTGAAGGGTGCTTGCAATCTTGAAGGGTGCTTGCGAGTAAAATGCCTTGGTCTGCCGGTGTTTGCTTGTATGTGTAGTTTGTGCATGTCACACATGCCTTGAACACTCCATGGGGGACGGTTCTCATCCCAAAATCCACTGAATCCGCAAAATCCGCAGAATCCTTGTGGGGCGGGGGGGGGCTGGGCCACGATCCGTGGAATCCACGGCGTCACGAAACCTCAATGGTACTTGGGGTGGGGGTGGTTTGTTGCTCCTAAATAGACTATGTTAACACAAGAACACAAGGTAGTACCAAATCTAGAACACTTTTGGCTAGCTTGAGTGCCATGCCTTGTGTTGTCAACTTGAACATGTGTCATGCAATTCATAACATCTTTATTACATGGGCATCGTGGTCCACATGTAATTTGAACTCTCGGTTTGCATCCGCTGCCCCCAAAATAATTGACCTTGCTCCAAAAGGCATGGCGCTAAGAGGTTTCGTGTTGAATTCGATCTGTTGAAGAGCCACCCATTCCTCACCCTGAACACCAAAACCATTTCTTGTCTTGAGAGTGCAGAGCATAGGGAGCAGCGTCTAAACACGGACCCTGATACACACCAACCTTCCTTTGCGCTGGTGCACTATGTGCCGGGATGTGTTCAAGAGTGAACACAATGTCCATAACCGCCTGAAGCACCCGAAGTTTGGGTCACTCTTGAACAAGTAAGCGGTTGCGGTCTTTGTCCAGTGCATGTGTGCTTTGCTACGCAGGTACATGGGTGCAGGAGGGTGTATGCGGCCGCCGACCTGGGTTGGACGGAGGGAGGGAGGGGGTGTGTGGGGGGGGGGATCCGGCCATTCCTATTTTCAACGGAAAATTCTCAGATTGTCGCCTATTCCCCCCCCATAGCATCTCGTATCCGTTGATCAAGGAAAGCGTACCAACTCTTCATGAACAAAGGCGGGCAAATCTTAGCAGTTGCATAAACTGGCTAGGTTCTTGCGCCTCAATCGCGATTGAGAAACCCGCAAAAAAACCCGTAGTTTTGGTTTCTGAAAAACGAAACCCGAATGAGGGTGACCTAAACCCAAGTTCGACACCCGCCCATTATGAGTGCCCCGGGTCACCCAAGCAAAATTCCGACCCACCCAATTTGGGACTAGGCACGTCTGTTTGCGGTGCATCACAGCCCAAATCCTAATCATCACCCTCGCATCTCGATACTCTCACCAATACACGTTTTACCGCCCTCCTAACGTGGGTGACCACCAAACAACATTTTTGGGCTACTTTGGACACACTGCAAGCCAATGGTGGAGATATTGCACTTTCCAAGGTGAAAAACCAGAATTGCAGGCGTGACAACATTCCGTGTAAGGACATGAAGAAGTGGTTTCAACAGTGGGGTTCCGGTTGGGCTTTGAATACCACAAGAAAAGGCCATCCATCCCAAGCTCGCATCAATAAACGAGCCCGGGATGTACAACCCGCGGATCACCAAGAAAGCAAATATTTTGAAAACAAAGAGTGTTGCATTAACTTCCCTTTGGGTGCGGAAACGAAGGCCCTTGACCTTGTTGATGGGTTGGGGGTGCCCACGGTCGCAAGCGGTCGCAGGCGGTCGCAGGCGGTCGCAAGCGCTTGAGATGCCCTTTTTGGCCAGAAACCCCCTTTTGAGGGCTCCACGCAGTTGTACTACGGCTTGTGACCCGTCTACGCACATATTTTCTTGTGCTCTTTGCCATGAAAGTAGTTTTCACCACATTTTTATTTTAACCGAAAAAAACGGTTTTGTACCCGAAAGTAACAATTACATTCTTCTAAACTCTTTTAGTTTGAATGCTGTCTGCGGCCAAGATAGAATTGCTTGTCCTAATTTTGTTCCAACACTGTTCCTATTTTTTCTGTGATTGACGCTTACCCCGACCTGTCCCTATGTGATGCACACAGGGCTGTGTACGCCCAGAGTATCCTCAGAACTCTGGATCTCGTCAGAAACAACAATTCAATGTTGTACGACCCATATAAATGGGACAGTAGTAGAGAAAACGAAAGGCAGGGCTCAGAACAAAGAGGGCAGTGTCCAAGAGTCCAGGTGTACAGGGCGTCATGGCACCACGTGCATGGCTTCAATGACAGTGATAGATGAGCACACACATATGTATGGTGTACCACACGCATGGTGACAGCGCCTAACCTGAACACACTGGACCCATCCCACTTGATCTTCCGTTTTGCGATCACGTTCTGCAGCCTCAGATGCATCTGTGAGCAGTTTTCTTTGTGTTGTGCACGCCTGCTGTCTTTACCAGCCCATAGGTAGATGACGTCATGACTGTGAAAAAAAGTGACGATGGGGTCTAAAGGACCAAATTTTGCTGCCGTGGCAAATCGGTTCCTATTCTCATTATTGATGTCCGTTCTCGTGCACGTGAGGCCCAAAAAGTATTTTGTGACCTTCATGCAAAAGCTTGGCGCAAAAATGGGTATCCTCCATTGGCTTCACAATGTTGCTTGTTGCGTTCTTTTGATAGCCATCGTCTAGCACCCGAGGAAGAGGGATACAATGACCACTTGGCCGTCTCAAGGTCGCCGGCGTTGCAAGGCATCTTGAATGTTCGAAAAGATAGGAATGAGCGCACGCGCAATGCCCTACAAAAGGCGGCCAAGCAAAAAGGGCAAGCGACAGATCCAATGGAAGCTAACAAGGTGCGTATTCATCGTGCCAAGTGGCAAAAGGCCAAGGCACCCTGCATCCAACCACTTGAGTTGACAATGAGCTGCCTAGGCAGGCAACAAGCCATTTGCAATGCTACTATTTAGTGCAAGAGACAATTGTGATATGTCTTTCCTTCAATGAGTTAATGCATGGCACACTTGGAGGGACGGAGGGAGGGAGGCCGGGCGGGCTGGAGGGATTGGGGGAGTGAGTGTATGGGTTATGCCATCTGCAATAGACGTGTACGAAAATTTTCTTAAGCGGTCGCAGGCAGTCGCAGGCGGTCGCAGGCGGTCGCAGGCGGTGGTTTCTGAAAAACGAAACCCGAATGAGGGTGACCTAAACCCAAGTTCGACACCCGCCCATTATGAGTGCCCCGGGTCACCCAAGCAAAATTCCGACCCACCCAACTTGGGACTAGGCACGTCTGTTTGCGGTGCATCACAGCCCAAATCCTAATCATCACCCTCGCATCTCGATACTCTCACCAATACACGTTTTACCGCCCTCCTAACGTGGGTGACCACCAAACAACATTTTTGGGCTACTTTGGACACACTGCAAGCCAATGGTGGAGATATTGCACTTTCCAAGGTGAAAAACCAGAATTGCAGGCGTGACAACATTCCGTGTAAGGACATGAAGAAGTGGTTTCAACGGTGGGGTTCCGGTTGGGCTTTGAATACCACAAGAAAAGGCCATCCATCCCAAGCTCGCATCAATAAACGAGCCCGGGATGTACAACCCGCGGATCACCAAGAAAGCAAATATTTCGAAAACAAAGAGTGTTGCATTAACTTCCCTTTGGGTGCGGAAACGAAGGCCCTTGACCTTGTTGATGGGTTGAGTTCTACATGTGGGATTGCGCCACCATTGTCCAAAATTGTCATGTGCGAGAACGGTGATTTGGAGGTTCACTCACCACCACGAGACGCCAACAAGATTAGGAACACATGGAGACCCTTCTACGTCCGTGGAAGAAGCGTGGATCATCTTTCCCAAGAGGTCTACTATCACTCGGAGCTCTAGGATGTGACCTCCGAGGACGTCTTCCGGACACCATGGAATATCCATGGCCCATGTGACGCGGAGTCTTTGCCACCTCTCAACAAATTGGCCTCCTTAGTTCGTGTCGTCCTTCCAAAGTTCGATGTCGAAAAAGGGATGGTAGATCCTGGACAATAGCATGAGCGCACGTGGACTCTTTCATGACACCGGGAGTCTTGAAAAATTCGTGTATGCCAACCAAATCATCGACTATTTGGGGTGGGTTGATACACCCACTAAGAATGGCAAGAGGGCGTGGGTTGAAGGCGCGCACAAGGTCATGCGGTTGTTGTGACGGGTACACATGTCATACACTCACAACTGCCTGGCCCATCAGTGGGGTTCATTACCCGTGTCTTGTATTTTGATTAGGATTGTGCCCAAAAAGTTGCTAATTGCACCCACCACGATGCTGTTAACCAAGCCCGTTGTTGAAAGTACGATTCCCCCATTTGCTCCCTGTCCAATCACATGGGCCATCTTGACCGGGGGCATGTTTGCCGACCATCGAGCATTCAGGAAGATGTTGAGGGTGTGACAGCACTGCTTCTCTTTGTCTTCTAGCTTTGTGGTCTGGTGCAAACTACCCCAGCTCGTGCCACATTGGTTCCTTTAATGAATCCATATGCCATTGTGATCCTTTTCTTCTGCCCCTGTTGAATGCCCAGGGCTCAGTGCGTTTTGTACATCACTCAGCCTCTCTGACGACACTGAAATGTTGTACGCCCACACATAATTGGGATAATAGGGAGAAAAACGACAGGCATGCGCAGAACACGGTTTACCCTTTGCATGTGTCTGTATCCATGGGTCCATAGCATGTACATAGACGCATGGGGTGGGCCGGATCGATGGTGCACATTGCTTGTCACGTTCTGCAGCTTCAAATGATTTTGTGAGCAGTTTTTCTCTGTGCCTTGTACACGCCTGCTGTCTTCATCCAGCCCATCTATCATCACCTATTCCTTCCATGGGCTCGTGTGCCCATGGGCATTGGCAAAAGAGAACTTGGTAGTGAACCAATTGCTCCCACGATAGAACCCATATCCAAACCTTCTGTTGATAAGGCTAGGTATGGCATGTCCTTGATGCGAGTGTTGCTTGAGTACATTTGTGGACGTCGAGCTGGTATTTAACGCCATGTGGAGGGCACTCTTGGAGCACTAATTTGTGCTCGCTTCAGCCCAAGTGGGATTTTCGTCACGTTTTTCGGTTTTTGAACTTCAATATAAAATTGAAGGTGAACATTTCTTGATAGGATGCCTTTGGGGTCCACCTTGTCACGTTCAATTGTGTGCACGCCATAGCGAGTGTTTTCTGGGTGTCTATTGTTTTTCATCTTTTGAATGTTTGATTGAGAAAGTTGTTCTTGGTGCCTTGCTCCGCATAGCTATTTACTGCAGAAACTTCCTTGTTCTCTCTCCCACCGCAAGTGCCATTACACAAAAGAGTGGTACATTTCCCGGATGCATACTCACCTAACCTGCAGAGTGTGTCGGCATCGCTGGTCCCGTCGCTGTTCGCAAATCTGTCAATCTACCAATTTATCGGGTACACAAGTGTACTTTGTGCATTTTGTGCGACGGAAACTATTGAAAGTTCCTCCTTGATGGTACATGAACTTCGGGTAAAAGGGTATTCACGTTGGCGGCGCCCCATGGCAAAGAAAGAACGCGCCACATTTTGGTGGATGGGCGCACCATGGGCAATGCATGTGAAGCGGTCCTTGACTGCTAGCCTATGAGTCATACTTTACTTGACTCCGGAGGACCACCTGAGCCGCGTTGACGTGAGCAACAAGGCAACCAAACACACACATTATGTCATCATATAAGTGTTTGCACGCTCGGTTTAATTGAGGATGTCGATTTTGGACAAGTTTGTTCGAACTTGTGGTCCTTTTCCCTTGCTTGCAAAGAGTTTGTGCCGCCCGGTGTTCGGCATGGGGGCCGCTCACAAGGAGCACATGTACCCTTGGGACCCCCGCAATGTAAGGCTTCGCCTATTAACTCTCTGTTTCCCGACCCAGTGATGTCCCCACAGCCCGATGACCCCGACCCCGGGCCGAGGATAGTTGCGAGAAAAGCACTGTTCAGCTCCCCGTCAATCTTTTCCATCTTAAAAGTGTTAGATGGAGGCGAGTTTTCAGGACGATAATCGTTAGATGAATCTCGCGGTCCATCTAACATTTATCGGCCTGAAAATTGCTAAAACTGTTAGATGGGAAAAATTATCCCCCAAATTCCAAAAAAGCACGCAACACCACCCACAATGTTGTTGAACCATTTGGGCCACCTTTGCAATTTCATTTTCAGTATTCACAAAACTAGCGAATTCGGAGGTTAGTTTGGCCGATGCAGCCAAATATTTGGGTGTTGCCCAAAAACGTTGGCGGTGTACCATCGTGCTGCCCTTGATATTCTTATCAAGGTTGCAAACTCAATGAAGATGAGACTGTGTCATCTAACGCCAAGGGGCCGGAGACTTCCTTTTGGAAGGAACTTCTCTCGGCATTGCTGAAAACAATGCCGAGGTTGTGGCTGCAATTGCTCCTTTTGCCAAAGAAGTTCGTAATTCACAGTCCTCGTTGTGTGAATCGTTGGGATCTTTGCGTGAGTATGTGCTTGTGGGGGTGGAACCGCCGAGCAAAGATGTGCATGCCTCACCTGCTTCTATTCACTCATCCTTGGGAGTTTTGAGTGGTCTGTGTGTAGATCTCCTTGAGGAGGAGAACTCCGCACACTCTTTAAATGAGGATGATAGTGAGTGGGATGATGACAAACGGCCTCTCACGCAGCCCTCCCTCAAGCGCTCCCTCCAGATGCCCGTGAAATTTATAGGACCGCGACTTGGGAGGCCCCACCGGCACCCGAGGGAGCCGCGGTCAATCAGGATTTCTCCAATGTACCGCAACCATTCAAGCGAATGCGTCGCCCCCGGTATCCTCCAAGGCATGTGCCACGGGAGAATACGTGCTCCAAGTGTTCATGCGAGATTTTTGTTTGCCGACCCTTGCGTGGTGGTGCCCGCATTCAGTGCAAAGTGTGCAATGCACCTTACCATGAGTCTTGCTTTTATGCTACCTTGTCTACTTCTACCATGAAAGTGGACGATGGTGTGGGTCCTTGTTGTCGCGAGTAATTTGACTATTGACCATCCATTTTGCTTGGCAACCATGTCATTATGGGAACGCCACACATTCAATTTCAACTGAAAGAGACCGGTACCCATCAGCACAAGTACAGTGATCACGCAGTTTATACTCAAAGCCAGTGACGCATTCGCCCATGTGTTGTTGCCCGTGCTTGCTTCCTGCCGTTTCCTCCCCTTGGTTGCAACCTTTCACTCGGGGCTTGCCACAATGAGCTAGGGGCTAGATGCCGCTGATATTCATCTAACGATTATCGTCCTGAAAACTCGCCTCTCTATCTAACACTTTTAAATAATTGTACCCTGCTGCCCAAGCTGCTGTACGATAGCTATCTCTAGCCTCAGCAAAGGACCTTTTGAGTGAGACCTGTGTCAATGGGTGCTCATCATAGTCCCACTCTCAATCAGAAGACACCACCACAACGTCATTAACAAGGAGATCCACGGATTCAGCAATAAACGAAGCATCAGAGGCCGCACTACCCTTGTTAGGGGAGTGGCAAGCACGGCGAGAAACGGTGCACAAGAACAGCTCCCCTTGGTTGCAACCTTTCACTCGGGGCTTGCCACAATGAGCTAGGGGCTAGATGCCGCTGATATTCATCTAACGATTATCGTCCTGAAAACTCGCCTCTCTATCTAACACTTTTAAATAATCGTACCCTGCTGCCCAAGCTGCTGTACGATAGCTTTCTCTAGCCTCAGCAAAGGACCTTTTGAGTGAGACCTGTGTCAATGGGTGCTCATCATAGTCCCACTCTGAATCAGAAGACACCACCACAACGTCATTAACAAGGAGATCCACGGATTCAGCAATAGACGAAGCATCAGAGGCCGCACTACCCTTGTTAGGGGAGTGGCAAGCACGGCGAGAAACGGTGCACAAGAACAGCTGCTCACACAGGTGTCAATGGTGGTGGCAACCCAGCATCAAACATGTTTTCCATCCTTTTGGACATGATGTCTACAAATTGTCTACAAATTGAGGAGATATGGGTTTTGCCGAGTAATTTGCCTCAAATTTGACGAAAATTGTTGTGGAAATGATTAGAAACCACCAGAAGATGATGCGAGGTTGTTTTTGCAACCAATTTTTCTTGTTGTACGCAAATACGGCATTTTGTCATTTGTTACTCTTGTCATGACGATGTCCTCATTGACAACCGCGGTTACTTTCGGTTACCAAAACGGTTTTTTCGGTTGAAAATTGAAAATTTTACCCAATAGGCTCATTGGAACCGGCTCAAAAAGCCGGTTTTATTGATTGGTCACAACCCCGGGTGTTTTGGCGGTTGGCCGAGATTTTAGGACGATAATCGTTACCTCTAGCTTGGTTCCCCCAGATTTGAGGACGATAATCGTTACCTCTGGATTGGTCCCTCCAGATTTCAGGACGATAATCGTTACCTCTCCCGCGAGACGGAGGTAACAATTATCGTCCTGAAATCTCGCCCCTAGCTAACACTTTTAAATAATCGTACCCATCTAACATTTATCGGCCTGAAAACTCGGCCCGTTCGCTTCGCTCCTGGGGGGCCGAGTTTTCAGGCCGATAAATGTTAGATGGGAACGATTATGTAATAGAAATGGAAGACAGTGGAGCAGGGTGCAGAAGCTTGTGCTAAGTGGCGGGATATTGTCTCCTTTAAATTTCACATCCTCCGTTCTTACGCGCGCTTGATCAGCCGTAGTTTGCAGTTGGTTGTTAATGAGGTATATCGCCATTTTCAGACCTTGGGTATGCCTAGTATGCTGGGGGTACGCGACATGTTGGCTGCCCTGGGGCGCACATTGCCTGTGTGGTGCACAGTGCGCCCTGATGAAGCCGACATGACGGATATGTTTTGGCATATCCCCAAGAGTGAGGTTGTTCCCTCCCTGAATTCCCTGTTTGATCTCCTGGAGCGGGAAAAGCGGGGCTCTGCAGAGTTTTTCTCCCTGCACAAATCTGGGGAGAAGACCCTGGATCGACTAGGAACGGCCAGCAGTGACGATTTTCGGGTCCTCACCAGGGCAGAGCTCGTGGATTTTGTCACCTGGGATCTGAACTGCAACACAGGGCTCACGCTGGGCCCACTGCTCCTACGGCAAGGAGATAGAGGCGTGCCCATTGGTGGGCACCTCTCTGCACAACTTGCAGAGCTGTGGGCCCTGGCGCGTGAACTAAGACTGATTTTCTGTGACGACCGCGCTGAACTTATCACCGCATGGACTGCAGCAGTCAAGCATGACGACCCAACGTCCCCATCATGCATTCGGGATGTGAAACTGACGGTCCACGACCCTGTTGAACTGTGTCACACATCCCCACGCCCCTTTCATGTGCATCGCAGAGTGCTCGCTAGCACAGATCGAGCGTCAGTGCATCGCGGTATCCTGCGAGGGGAGGGGTTTGGGGGGTGGTGGGGCCCCACAGACTCGTCGTTTGGGTACCTGGACATTGCAGGGGTACGCGTGGATCTCATCGTCACGTCCCTTTGGGACGGGGCTCCGGATGGACGGGTGGGCACAATACTTGCGAGTGCTCCAGCCCGTGACAGGGCCCTGTTGAGGGATTTTTTCAGAGAGCTGGACCCCATGGACAGTGTGGTGAGTGAAGCACGACGGGGTTGGTGGGGATGGGCCCGTCGTCCGGCAGACCCCGAGCCGCCAGCATCGTCCTCTCCTGGGGTCCTCCTTTCACGTTTCCGCGATAATATATACATAGTGTTCATGAACGTACTGCAGCCACTGCTCCCTATAGTGCGGCGGGCAGTGATGTGCTTCCTGCAGTGCTTGTACGGGGTCCCTTTGAAGTGGGAGCCCACGGTTGCATGTGTATCCTGGGGCGAGTGCTCATGGAGAGTGCTGCCAATGGGTTTTTCACTCACCAGGAAGGGGGTCGTGCTGAGCCTTTCTGATGCAGGGCCAGACGC
>OZ038389.1:20513343-20533343 GCA_964036045.1 Eutreptiella sp. 'Long Island Sound 2002' | reverse complement strand
TGAGCGCTCTCGTGCAGATGGATTTGCGAGTGCTACATGCTGCATTGTGCGTTTGCAAGGGCTGTAGGTTCTGATTTTGTCCACTGTTGAAGCCCATCAACGTTTGCGGCCCGCTTCATGAGCAATTTTTTACCTGCGCTTTCTCAAGCTCGAGCCCCATATTTGTGTTCCCCCAACCGCAGTTGTCGGAAATTTGTTGCTATAGGACGAGTAGTTGCACCTGCCTGCTACGGCGCCACACTTCTCGCAAAGCCTATTTGCCCCCCCAACTCCCGGGTTCCTTTGACACACGGAGCTTGGCCGCCACTTCACGTTTCGTTTGACGTGAGAAACCAATGATGTCGAAATTGATCTCGAGGCCTTTTTGCCCTCTCCCAAGGTCTCTTTCTTTGTTTGCCCCTGATACACACCATGAAGCGGAAGAGGGAAGTGGACGATTTCTTGGGTCGAGATGTTGACGACTCCGAGCTCTTCGAAAAGATCACCCGCATAGGGGACACCCCGAACATTAACCAGCAACTAACAGAGCTCAAGGCCATGCTTGTAGCGACCTTGGATTCCAAAAAGGATTACATTCTGGACACCATTTTCAAGTGTATCACACAACTCACCGTGAAGACGTCATTGTACTCGACGGTCATTGCATTGGTCAACAGCGAGGAAAAAGGATTTGGGGAGGATGCATTGGAGGAAGCCACGAAACTCTTGGGCGCCACGATCCGCGAGTGCGAGTGGTGTTCGGCAGCGCTGCTCGTCCGCTTCATTTGTGATTTGGCCAACACACACATGGTACCCGGGGAGCAGATCGCACTGTTCCTCCAGAAACTCGCACGCGAGTTGTCCAACCCGCCAATCCAGCGTGGCGAAACCTATTGCTACCTGGTGCTCGCGGCGTTGCCTTGGTGCGGCAAGGTGTTAAGTTCCGAGGCCCCGGCAAGCTTCAAGGTTCTCATGGAAGAAATTGAGAACTATTTCCGCCGGCGGAAGTGTGCATCATGCGGATGGCTGTACAACGCGGGGCCGGGGTGCAATGTGGACGTTCTGGACGTGATGTGGAGCCAAGTGCAATCGTTCCGGGAAAGCGATTTCACGGTGACCTCGACACTCAAGCCCTATAGTGCCTTCAAGGATGACCTTGAGCCGGGACCTATGTCACGCAGGTGGGTCCTTGACTTCCAAGTGCCATCACATGAGGACACCTTTGTGTACTGGGACAAGCCCGCAGCCCTCCATCTCTTCTACCCATGGGACGACGAAAAGGGGCGCCAGAAGGTATTGCGCCTCTGCCGCATCGCATCCACCGTGTCATAGTGATGGCACAAGCCTGTGAGCTTGGGGTTTAAGGGGGCACAAGGGGGGCTGGGCTGTCGGAGAAGGTTCGTCGCAGTCCTGGAAGTGCGAGACAAACGTGGGTCCAAATGCTAGGAATATGCACCTTCACAAATTACCGGCACAGGGCAATGACCTGCAATGGGCCGTGTGCAACACACAGGCCGTGTGCAGGATACAGATGACACCATGTGCATGACCCAGGCAAGTGATGTAGTATGCACACCCTGGCCACCGAAGATGCCATGTGCGCAACACAATCCACATGCCGTGTGCGCTACACGATGACGTGTGCGCCGCATCGGCCGCTGATGCCGTGTGCACAACACAGGACCACAAAGGCTACCAAAGTCCACTTTTGTGTGCACAACACACAACACAGTGATGCTACGTGCGTACTAGTCCAGCCATGCTGTGTACACAGCAAAGGCTTGGGATGGCGCGTGCGCACCACAGTCCAGTCATGCTCTGTGGAGATGTTGATAGCCGGAGACGCACGTGAGTTGGAAGCAGGCAGCACTGAAAGCCGCATTCCTCGTTCGTGAGGCAGATATTGGGGATATTGCAAATCAGGGATATCCGATGAATGCGCTTTAAAAAACGCATGCAATATGAACGTAAAGACGACCTGCCCCTGATTTTTGCCCACGATTGCGCGCCCGTTGCCGAGTGCCATGGAAAGGGAAGTCAGGTGCATTCAGACAACTCCTGTATTTCGGTATGCCTTCCGCTTGTGTTGTGCACACGTCATCACTGGCCTGTGTGTGCACATTGCATCGTGTACAAACGCCATCAATGGCCTGTGGTGTGCACACAGCATAACTGGACTGTGGGGCCCGCCCGTCACCACTGGCCTATGGTGTACACATGGCATGGCTGGATTGCGGCGCACACGTCATGCATGTTGCCACCCTCCGGCTGCAATCCGGCTGCAATGGCTTGTGCGGTGCTCACAGCATCAATGGATTGTATTGTGCACATGCGGGTTGGGAATAGGTACCCGGTCGCTGTGCGTATCGAGACGCGCAAGGTGGTATGTGCCGGACACTGCGTCTGCTCCGCTGTGTGGCCTTGGCAACACAAGCCACTGATGCCGTGCAAACAACTCAGGCCAATGATGCTGACCTCACTTCCATCCATTGTTTCACCTTGGCGTAGGACATCAGCCCTGAGGAGTTAGAAGAGCGGGGCAGTCAGCTCAAGGAGGAAGCTGCGCAGATGATGCATTTCTTCAACCGTTTCCGCATTCGCCCCGTGGACCGCCTCGTCATCATGCTGTACGTCACGGACACGCTGTATTTTTGGAACACGTCCAGGTCAGCCGTTCTGCCCTCTGCTCTGAGATGCACCGATAGTCGGCACGAGGTCCCCCAGGCCATTTTCACGCACTTTCTGGGTCAACCTGTTAATCCCCAGGCCGTTGTGACGCCCTTTTTGGGGTAATCCCATGTTAATCCCCAACGACAAATTTGTACTCCGGACCGTAGGTGCCTGGACTCCACCTCAGCAACCCCTTTACACTGCTTCTCAGGGAGGATTGCGTGAAGAAGCTGCGGCTGCTCCCAATCAAAGGGATGCCGGAGCATCTGGTGATCGAGGCAGTGCTGTCCCATCTTCTGATGGTGCCGCAAGCGCCCTTCAGCCACGTGTATTACGCCTCCATCATCACGGACCTGTGCAAGCTCGACTTCAAGTACCCGGTGGTGCTGGCCGAGGCCATCGAGACGCTGTACGACATTGTGCCGCGGATGGACAACGAAATGGTGGACCGCCTGTCGGCGTTCTTCGCGCACGTCATCTCCAACTTCGGGTACAAATGGTTCTGGGAGGATTGGACCGGAGTGCTCGAGACCGACGACATTCAGGGGGGGACCTGCAAGAAGCTCTTTATCTACGAGGTCCTCTTGGCGATCTCTTCTTTGTCCCCTCCAAGTCCCTTCCTCTACCCTCCAGAGCTCGACCGTCGTGGCCCTGGGGTCTGGTGGTGCCGCAGTGGCCAGTGTCTGGGTGGTGGGCACCAAGGGGGCACCGAAGGGGCAGCAAGGGGGCACCCAGGGGGCACCAAGGGGGCACTCAGTGGGCACCCAGTGGACACCAAGGGGGCACCTGATAGCAATGACTGAGTGTCCTCAGTTGTAATCACAATATTGCAAACCCGATCATACCCAGGCTTACATTACTGATATTCTTGATGCAGGAGGGCTAGCATACACCAAGACGAGGGAAACACTTCCCAAGCCCTCACTAGGCAATGCCAAGACCAGCGCGCCACACGACAGCCCTCCCACTCATGCCACCCAACAGCCCACTTCAGGAATTACTATTTGCAACAATGTATTAATGTCGCAACACTGACTGAAATGTTTTTCCCCCCGCACTTGGGGCCCCGCAACATTTGCTGTCCCTCCCCAAGTTATCCACAACCGAAGTGCCCCCCTCCCACTGTACCCCCAAACATCTGGTAACGCCCCAACACCTGCTACGTCACCTCACCTCACACCACCCAAACCCGTCCTTACCGCAAGGCACCGCGGTAGCCGAAAAATCAGCTAGTGTCGGCTAGTCAAAAAATTTCCATTTTTCCAGTCGGCTAGTTCGGTCGGTTTCCAGCCGGCTAGCAAAATTCATCAAAGGAACGCGAGGGAAAGGTGGCGAGGCTGTGGAACAATGAGAAAAATGGAATTGGGAAAAATGAGGAATTTGTCCCAAATTGTCCCATTTTTCTCCGATTTTTCGCCCATTTCCAACCAATTTCACACATTTTCCGTACATTTCCTTGAATGTATATTTGGCAATTTCTCACAACTCCCCACTTTCCCCATTCCCCCCCCCATTCCCCCCCCGTCGCCCCCCCCATTTCCCCCCATGTTGCCGCCCTTTTTGCGTTTTCCCCATTTTCCCGAGCCCCTGCGGCTAATTAGGCTGCGGCTAGCGCGGATGCGTGTTACTGCGCTTCAGGTGTTTTCCGCCATGCTGCGCATGTCCTACCGGGAACGACTGGTGGACGTCATCCCAGCCGTCTTCCATAAGTTCATTCCTGAGGCCCCGAAGCACTTCTTCAAGTGGGACGCCAAGCGTTGGCGGGACAAGGAGCCCCCGAAGTACAAACAGGTGGCGGAGGCCGTGTACACGGTGATCTCCTCGGGGCAGTACGAGTCCGAGGAGGTGCTGCTGGAGCTGGACCGGCTGGACTGGAACAACGAGATGACGTTGCCGGACAAGGTCGAGGTGCTGACCCACTGCATTCTGGTGAACGGCATCGAGACGATCTCGCATCAGTACCAGATGCTGGAGAAGCTCAAGCCCGCCCTGGAGGGGATCATCGACAGCGCGGAGAAGGGCGGGGGCGACCAGCTGGTGGACATGCAGCTGCGCCTGAAGCTGATCCAGTGCTGCTGCGCGTTCTGGGACAACTCCCCACAGCACAAGGTGCAGGCCCCCCGCCCCGTGCCGTGTTGGTGCCTCGACGTGTCCCGAGGGTCGACGGTGGTACACATTCGACGATGGTGACGGAGGATGTCGTTCGGATGCGACGCTCGCCGCCAGTGAGTGGCCGGACGTCTTTTGCTGTTGGGTCGGTGGGCGCGGTGCTGGGGTCTGTCATTGAGGGGCCTTCGGGAAGGCTGGTGGGCTTTTGAATGGTCGAGAACGGCCGAACGTTCGTGGCGCCCCCCCATGTCTCTCCCACTCGGCTCCCTTTTTCGTCCTGTGGTCCTGGACCCCCCCACCCCCACAAAAACCGTCCCCCCCACCCACCCCGGACCCCACGCCCGCCCAAGTGTGTGCTCTTCGGGGGAGTGCCTCTCCGGGGACGCCCAAGGGACAGGGTCAGCAGGGCAAGAGGGAGGGAGAGGGCTCGCGCATGCAAATGCAGGTTTGGTCACCCAACACCTCTGGCTACGGCTGGAGATGCCGCGCACCACTGATCTGCAGCACTTGGTGATGCGGAACCCTCCGGCCGTGTGTCAGCTTTTCCCAAGCCGCGTTGGGGGCAGAGCACCCTCCAACCGTCACGGTCTGGACTGACACCCCAATAAACGTCAGCAAGGCATTGAGGGTATGTTTCCCTCGGACGATTCCGACATGTATGATAGATGCCAGTTGCGTGGTGACCGGGTGAGGGGCAGTCGGGAGTCTGGACTCGAACGCGATTGAGCAGCTGCATTTCCACAATCCTGCTCTTGTTGTTGAAATGGCTTCGTGGCCCTGCGCACTTTGGTGCACGCAAAGAATTGTGTTGAGATCCGGATTGAGAATTGGTGGGTTTGGACCACTGGAACGCCTTTGGGGTTCAACCACGGCTTCGGATACTGCTGATTCTTTACCCATGCGCATGCCTTTTGTGGATCACTCATTGCGGTGACGAAAGAAATGTTAGAATTTTGAGTAGAAGGGACGTAACAGTACCCATAAGCCAAGTATGCATGGGACGGCAACACCTTTGTTTCGCTCTCAACCTTTCCCGAATACTATGTGAGTATTCGAGTGCCTGTTTCTACTACATCCGGAGCCCAACCATGGTTTTTTTCTCGTTGTGCACCAAAAAGGAACACATTCCTAGAATTTCACAAGATATAGTCGATATATTTGTCGCACCATCCTTCTGTCCCTCCTCAGCCTGTGCATGCATTTCAAAGGTGATTGTCATCAACCAGCTGCTCACTCTGCGGCTGATCGAGCCTGTCAACGTCATCCAGTGGCTTTTCTCCCCCGGCGTCAAGAGCTACTGGGAGCGCGCCTACCCATGGGAGGTGGTCCGCATGGCCCTGGAGGGCCTGCTGTCCGAGATCATGGACGTCTTCCGGCAGCTCCGCTCCCTCAACCGCGACCGTGCGAAGCTCCAGCGCGAGATCACGGAGGACCCGGAGAGCTTCGACGTGGCGGATAAGGAGAAGATCCTGAAGAAGAGCGAGCGGAGGAGCCATAACTTGGAGCAGATGCTGCGGGAGGACCTCGTGGAGCACCTCAAGCTGGTGTTCTTCGAGCTGTTTAAGGTGTGGCCGGGCCTGTGCACGACCGGTTTGGGTTTGGGACGGAGGATCAGGGCTCATTTTAGCAACTCGGCACCGCTTGGGGGGGCGCGGTCCCCTCCCCTCCCCCGTTGTAGATCGGGCCAGATTTTCTTCCGGGCCTTCGGCCGATCAAAAATTTTCGTTGGCGCCTTTGGCGCCAATTAGTTTACACCAAACAATTTCTTCAGCGCCCTCGGCGCCTCTAACAACTCAACACCACTGGGGGGAGGGAGGGCTGGACCCCCCCGCCCCCCGTAGACCCACCCACACACCAGCCTCCCCCCCCGCCCTCTTAAAAGGAGCCCTGAGGAGGGTTCCCCCTTGTCGCAAGCTTCTGGCAAGGATTGCCTCTTGCCCTATCATGTGATTGAAGCTAATGTGTGCAAGTCCCACACTTGGGATTGGTATCAACGGCATTTGCCAACAAAATCGGAGTTTGAATCGAAAATCTTGCAACCTTTTGCAAGCTTTTTTTTGAGACTGCGATCACCAGCAATGCTAAGATAACTTTTGCACAGGATGCCTCACACCCTGGGCATGTGTTTTCCACCCGATTGGGCCCTTGGGTGCGTGCGCGCGCGGGGGGGGGGGGGGGTAGGCGATGTGCACTGCGCAAAATCAACAGAATTTCGGGACCAGTGGAATCTGAGTAACACGGCCCGGCAGACAATGCGTGAGAGCAAGCCAACAGTCAAACGGTGGTGCAACAAACGAATGCGGACCATGCCAAGCGTCGGGTGACAATGCAAACCGCCGGTGGCGCGTGGCAAAGGGATGTCAAAAGGCGCAGCACTGTCTTTGTTCCAAGGGGTTCAAGGATGCGCTGACGAACCATTACAAGCGGTTGGACGCAAACCCGGAGAAACGCGGGGAGAAGCTGACGCGGGACCAGCACGTGAAGATGGAGCGGGCGAAGGCGAAGGACTACGTCTGGCACAAGTCCGCGGTGTCCCACTTCAACGAGATGGGGCGCAAGTATTTGATGTGGCTGTCCCCGTGGCTCGGGGAGCTGCGCCGCCGCTTCTTCGCGGAGGACGACACGGACCCGCGGATTCTCGCGATCGTCGAAGGCTGGACGGCGATGGCGTGCCGGCGCTGGTGCGTGTTGAAGGGGTTCAGCCAAGTGCAGGCGAATGTTTACCTGCGGTACTTTCTGGAGATGACGAAGGACGACATGGACGACGACGACGACGACGACCGGTGACGCTCCCCATGGCACAAAAGTGGGAGGCTCAAAGGGGGAGAAGAAGAGGTGCAGAAGAGAGAATCCCGCGCTCGGCCGCGTGCCCGTCCTCGGCTCGCTCCTCGCAGGCGTTGGGCAGAGGCGCAGCAGTGGCGGGCTCGCCACACGGGGTGCGGGATTGCAGGGGGTGAGAGGGGGATGGCAGAAAGCACCGGTCAGCCCCCCGTACGTCCCTTGTCGCAACAGTCCCCAGCCCTTCCCATCTCCGAGGGGGAGCGTGCGGACGCGGTCCTGGTACCTGCAAACAGCGCAGCTCCCCTCACCAAGAGTCGCAGCTCCACGTGCTCCTCCCAATCTCTTATGAATGCAGCGTGGCTCACGTCGACCAACGTCTGGGCATCTCAAGAGGTGTTTTGTATCTTGAGGCAAAAGGGGTTACAAAGGCCGGGAGTCTCAAAGAAAAGGCTCGGGCTTCGTTCCTCATTGTGCAGACTAGATAGGAGCTTAAAAAAGGCCACTGTTGAAGTCTCGGATCGATTTGAAGCGTCATCGTCTGTTGTCCCCGGGGGCACAACCAACGGGTGACTATTTGACTGCTTTTGGTAAAGCCAATGCGCTGTCGAAGATGGTTCTTCACGGAGTTTGCCTTTGCAAACAGCCCCACTTTGTGAGTTGTTATGCGAGGGGCTGTCAAGTTTTTTCATCGTTCAAAATAACCCCCACAGCAATTCCTTCATGGTTCCCCTCGTTCAACGCAGAAAAATTCAATCAAAAGGGTTAACCCCCCCATGTGCCCCCGGAATCCCAATCAATGTTTCTGGATTGTGTTGGTAGTACGTGTGGAACTTCCAGAGCTTGTGCCGCAAGTAGCCGGGCCCTCTTCTTTCGCAGCACTCACATCGAATCTGCTGAAAGGTTCTCACTTGATCCGCCTTCGTACACCCGGTCGGACACCCGTGCAGGGCGCACCATGCATCAGGATGCTCCGCAGGACGTGCGGTATGTGGGTGGCACCTCCTATGAGCAGGCTGCGTTGAAAAAAAACCCATTTTCTGAGCTGGGGCGTGGGGCGCCTAGTCAAATGTGATTGTCCTCGAGCCAAAAGGCAGGTCAGGAATTTTTTCGGTGGGTGGGCTTCAGGGCCAAAAGAAGACTGCCCCTTCCCACCCGCCCTCTTCTGAACACGGCCTGGTGCAGAGGGGACACGGTGTTATAGAAGGTGACTATTCAAGGGTAGGCCAAGCCTGTAGTGAACAGAGGGTATCCGCCGGTTTAGTCCGGGACACACCTACCACATGGGACCCTCGTTTGTGCTATATGCGCTTCTCTTTGATCCGGGTATGCCCGACCAAAAAAAAAAAACACAAACCACGTTTTAGAGGGTGAATTTTGCAGAAATCCAAGGATGAGTGACATTGGTTCCTCGCAAATTCAACAGGTTTGAAGATTCTGAAGAGGTGTTGAGCCATGAAGCCTTGCAGGGCACTTGGGGTTTGCTCTGCATGAGGGGGGGGTGAATAGTAATGGTTAACACAATGTATGTTTGGAGCGACATTTGTCACTGCTTTCAGGGCTCCAGGTTTACTCCATTTGTGGCACCATTGGTGTCCAAGACGCAAGCACAGTCATATGTGATGTCGGCATGTTGGTGTGAAGTATGCATTGAAGGATGTACGCATATTGGTGTTTTGAGGCATTGTATTGGTTGGGATCTGGCTCAAGAGATGACAAGGCAGACCTGAGGTTCGCCACTTTTCGGCAGGCCCCGCTTGAGAGCAACGCCTGTCCACCGCTGAAATTTGTTCCCCCAACCCCTTGTGCACCGACCAGCTGGTGCAACAGCCGCATCCCTGGGGAAAGCGCGCTTTCTGACGCTTTTTTTTTTTTCCTGAGGTGACGGGTTGACGTGGACCGCAGTTTAACCTCTGTAGCACGAAAAAGGAGGCACGCGGGATGAAATTTGAGGCGCATAGGACGAAGGTTGGGGTGAAGGAAACATGTGGGTGCATGAGATGGACTTGCCTGCATTGGATGAAGTCCCCCCTCCTCCCCCCCCCTTTTGCCGACCCGAACCTGGAAGACAGGGGAATGAAGAGGCTGATTCGCTGGCCGAGATTGGCCGGGTTACCAGCCCACTGTTGATCAATTCCAGGGTTGCGTCCGCCCATAAACTTCGGCACTCTGTTCCACCTCAAAGAACTGCGACCTCTTCTGCGAATTCTCGTTTGGTTCCTCTAATTTTCCGACTCTGGTTCGGAGCATTCTGCTGACGATGATGCCCTGTCTATCCCTCAACCTTCTGATACCTTTGCCGCTGAGCATGCCCCTATTACTCCTGCTACACTGGAACCTGACCATATTGAGGCCCCATTTGGATCTCACCTGTGACACGCTTCCTGAGCGTACCCTAGGGGTACTCCGTTTTGGGGAACGTCCAGCCGCACAGCTTTTGACTGCATTGGATCTACAATTGCTTCACTCTCTGTGTGACGGACCCTTTCAGGAGGACTCTGACACACCGTCAGCATCTGAGGCCCATTGGAGCCCGCCTTCAGTTTTACTCAGATTCTGGCACAATCTCAGCAGGAAATTCCTCGGATTCCTGTGCTAGCACTGAAGTTTCCATCCCTCGCAAGTCGAGGCGCCTCAAATCCCCTTGAACTCTGGGTGCTCACCTAGAGCGAACTTGAATCCCCAACTTACACTACCTTTGTCATCACACCTTTGGAACGATGCCACTTCGACCTCACACAGCCACAACACACAACACACAACACACATCATAGGACAATCGCAGCCGCTGAGAGCCAAAGGAGTGCTTGACCACAGTGACAGTGGGGATAGGACTGACGGTATGTTGTATGCAGCCAGTACTTGTGCCAAACAGGCCAGCAGCCGCTGAGAGCCAAAGGAGTGCTTGATCACAGTGACAGTGGGGATAGGACTGACGGTATGTTGTATGCGGCCAGTACTTGTGCCAAACAGGCCAGCACTTCGGAGTTTGATTGTAGATATGTGTCAGACTTATGACAGATGAATGCCTTGTGTTTCATCTTGATTGAACCTAGTGCATCTCCTTGGACACAAACTGATGCAGTTTGAATGATGATTGTGCGTTTGCAGACTGTGGACTGCAGACTGTGAAATGCATTGCCTCAATTTGCAATTTTTCTGCAGTTGTTTTGGTGGATCTTGCCGTACCCCAAAAAAAGCCCACTTCATAACCACACACAGAGCGTACGTTAGCGCGCCGGGCACGCGCCGGGCGTGCCGGGCAAAAGGTTTCCCACGCTTTGGTGTGGCCCCTCGAGTTGGGGTTAAGGACTCCCACTCTTCGGTGTGGCCACTAGAGCGGTCCGTCACGCAGAAGAGGGGATTCTTTGATTCTGAGGTGGGTGGCCATGATGGGGCCTACAAGGGTATGGTGCATTTGATCGTCCCATCTGTTGGGCGAAAAATGGGAATTTAATTGATCGCCAACAGTCATACAATGTGCTTGTGCTTAGGTTTCCTGGGCTAGAGGAGGGAGTGATGTTTGGGGGTAAAGCATTGTGATAGATGGCCGGAATATTCATTTGGATGCCGGGCGCGCCAGGCGCGCGCTGGGCAAACGTACCCTCATAAGCACAGCCGTGTCTCAGCATGGCTACCCTGTGTTGCCGTCGATTTCTGGGAACGGGGCTGTGCTGGTGCAAGGGGGAGGGGCGTTACTTGTGTCCATATTGCTGTATGATAGAGGGTTGCTCGCCCATTCGTGCACAAATATTTCCGCATCAGAGCAAAACTTGTAATGTGGAATAATCCGACTGTTTCCGAATGAAAATTTTTTCTGTAATTCCGAATCAATGAGAAACCCCGACCATGCACAGTGCGCGCGCAAGCAACTTCCTTCTAGGTGTTGGTTCTGCCAATTTCTGGCCCTTTACTGTGGCATGGACAAGGGGTGGGGTGGGGGGGTATTTTGCCTGTCTTCGGACAAGAGGCTGGTATCTTGTTCTGTCCAGACCCAGGCACTTGCCAAAATCTGTGCTTGCCCTATGGGCCCCGGCACTTTCAGTTTTGGCCAATTTGATAAAAAAAATGGGATCTTGTTCTGTCCATGCATTTGTCATCAGGCACTACCACCGTCTCCTGTGCGAAGGCCACTATTATGTCATTATTATGTCATGGAGTGTGCTGGGAAACAGGGAAGGGAAACGGGCACGCGTCGGCCTGGCTTGACCAGGCGAGTTTCGGTCCAGCGACGCAGTCTGGGCGTCACTGCCTCCCACGCTATCAGAGCACATCTCAAACTGATCCTGTGAAACAGGCCAAGAGTTATTCGGATTTGCCTCAGGCAGGCCGGCATGTCAAGGCATTACAGACCGTGGCGTTGCCATGATTCCGCTCCCCGCGTGGGGCCGAACTTTGGCCTGGCAGATGAACGATAAAAAACGGCAGCCCTCTTCGGGACCAGAGAGCCCGCTACTGGACATGCAAAACCCAAAAACACCATCCAAACCCTGGTGCCTACTCAGTTTGGGTGGGCTGCAACCAGCCCCAGCGGCATCGCTGCAGAGAGCAAGTGGTTGCTCATGCTCTGAAATTATGGATCTTTGCAAATGTGAGACCTGCGGCTGATGAGTGAAACAACAGTGATCATTCTGGTGCTCCGATTGCGGTTTTCAGCATCCCTTGTGCTTTATTCTCCCTCATGTCTGTCCAAGGTACGGCTTTTTTTCGCATGCCAGAGTGATTCTCTGGAGGCTGACGACGATGGTCGTCAATTCATGGTCAAGGTACGGCTTTGTGCGGGTGCCTAAAGATGCCTCGCTCATGCTGCACGGTGATTTGTGGTTCTGGGTAACGGCCACCGTCGAATCCAAGGTACGGCTTTTCGGGGAGTGACTTGTCAGCGTCATTGGAGAAACGAACATTTCGTTTCGATGCCTATGGTGCCATATCTGCACACCAAGTGTGTCACAGCTTGGCTGCTAGAAATGATAGAAATGTTGTGATGCATGCCAGAGGGTAAGGGCCATTGTCAGATTGCGGCCAAGGTGTGGCTTTTCCAAGCTGCAGTCGTTTTGCAGACTCCCCAAGAAGTTGGTGTCTGCCCCATGTTGGGAGGCATCCAATGCAACATTCTGGGTGAATCGGAACGATTTAGTGAAATGTTCCATTGGCACGGACCGCGCCAGAAGAAATTCCATCACCAGCGGTCTTGTCAGGTCAATCTGGTTATGAGAAAGCATTTGGGGCATTTTTTTTGTTTCGGTATGCCTCCTTTTGAGGGGGGGAGGGGGCTGTATTTGGTGGTTTGGTGGTGTATATGGCCACTCTTGTTGAACAGCTCACACACTATGGGTGGGTGTCGTTGATCCCCTTGGCCAACAGGAGGGCTTGTCTACACCATTGAACTGCCATATGCTGGTTCACACAGACACACAGACACACAGTGGAACAGAGATCTACCTGAAAAACTGTATCTTCTATCCCATTGGGGTGGTAGGACGATGATCAGGATGGTATGACACGGTGTCAATGCCATGCCTCATGCCCCTTCACCAAAGCATGCGCAAATCCAAACAGGCCAATGGCTATGGGACAGTGAACCCATGCAGGCTATGGCTGATTGTGAGTGCACAACCCCCTGTGACAATCACCTTTATTTTCTTCGATTGTTACTCTCTCCTTGAATTTGTGTGTTTCTCACCTCACATCGAGCTTCTTCATGTCACTCCAAATTTATCACAGCTTTTGCAAGTACTGGCAATCCTGATTTCAGCGGTTTTTTTGCTTCGGATCCCCTGCAGCTTGTGGCTTTTTGAGGAGAGAGAAATTTTTACAGAGTTCTTTTTGAGTCTGGTAAGAGGGCTTTGCCAGCTTGCCAAGATCTGAACCCAAAAAAGACCTACTCACACAGTAACACTTATGTCAAAGCCATGTTGACATATCAAAGAGGAGTAGGATAGTCCGCATGTGCAAATTGTTTTGTTCATTCGATGGTCCCCACACATCTTTTGCACCCAGCAATGTTGATGACGTTCTCTTTGTAGTGCAAGACCTGGAGTAAGTGAAGGGTGGGGACCAGTGGACCAAGGGGGCGCACAGTGCGCTGTGTGCACGCTGTGCGAAAAGTTGGCTGTTTTCCACCACTGGTAGCCACAGGTCCCACGGTCCTGAATTCTGCACCCTGCAGCCCCTGCTGGTACACCAGGGATTTTTTTTTTTTTGAGTCTGATGCTTGCCACAGGTCCCAGGGTCCTGAATTCTGCACCCCATGCTGTGTTGAATTGATCATGCATGCTTCTGTGGGGGAGTATGTGCCGCGATGCGGGTACTGGGGTTGTTCCGTAGACCCTTTCATCCAGAGCCAATAGGAGGAATGGTAAAGCCTCAGCGCTCACCAGGTACCATCTACAACTCCTCTCCCGGGCGACCATCTCCGGGAGAAGTTGTTCACATGGCGCGGTGCGGATACTGCCCCTGTCAGTGGGTGGTTTTCAGGGGTGTTTCTGGGATAAACAACGTAATAATTGGTGCTGTGCAAAAACGCTCCAAAAAGAGGAAGCATTTTGGGATTTAGGGTGCATCCAGACAAGACAAAGCTGTGCCATTGGGGAGGGGAGGCAGTGGGGAGACAGGTACACTGGGGCGCATAACTGGTTGAGGTGTAGGCCCTGTATTTCGACTAGAGATGGGGAGACACTGGGGCGCATAACTGGTTGAGGTATGGGCCTGTATTTGGACTATTTAGCACATTTCATGGCGGTGTCTCATTTTAGGGGTATTACTATAGAGGAGTTTGGACAAAGAGCCATCTATTTAGTTTCGTGTGCATTTGCTTTTTCACCTGCTTTGGCGATTCCCATACTTGAAAGATTTTGTCCACGCAATGCTAGTACTCTTCGTCCCCTAAAAGCAAGGCTTTATGCATTAATTTGGGGGCCACAACCACGTTGTCCCAATCATCCACGGGAGGCCGTGATATTTTGTCAACTAGCAAAGAAGGGGGGCATGGGACTGCGCAATTTATGACCGTGCAAATCTTTAAGATTTGCAAAAACATTTAATTCCCGGCACAAGGTGTTGTTGTCTGCAAAAAAAATGAAACACAAAAAATACATTAATTTTTGGCGTCATGCTGTACGCAAAAATGGGTTCCGCCAAAAAAAATCGCAAAAATAAAATATTTTTTGCACCTGCCCATTTGTAAGGATGCAAGAATTTCCAATAATGGCATTTCTGTTTTGCACCCATGTACCGTGCTGTGGTTTTTCTTGTTGTCTGATCCCGCAGAGTTTTTTGTAGCATTTTTTCAGCATTTCATGCACCATTATCTAAACACACTGGCAAGGCAGCATTTCACGTGCCCTAGGCACTATTATGGACATTTTTGGAACTGGTTTGTTGTAAAATCCGTAAACCTAAATCATGCTTATCTGTGCTATGAATTGCAATCCCAAAGTGCAACCGATCCACATTTGTATGCCTCTGTAGGAATGGACCGCAATCCTAGATGCCAAGGTACGCACAGCTTCTTGCAGTAGCAACAAAATGAATCAACCCCAATCCCTAAAACGCAAAAAAAAAGCAAAAAATAATTTAATTTATGACGTCATGCCCTACGCAAAAAATGCGTTCCGCAAAAAGAAATTGCCAAAATGAAATACTTTTTGCCCATTTTGGATGTTGTCGCAAAAACGTCGCTTATTATTAGTTCAAAACACCCAACGCAAAAATCAGCATTCCGCGAATCTTTAGGATTCGTACGGTAGATGTCGAGAACACCGCTCATTATGGTCATGCACTCTCTCCGGGGACCATCTCCATTGATGTCAAACATGCTAGTGAGCAAGAGATTGTCTTTGGCACTGCAACAATAAGTAGATCTTACAGCAACGAAGAAGCTCCCAATGAAGGTTTGTAACTTCTTAACCGGTTTTTTTTTTCGGTTATTGGTTTAAAAAGGACAGGTTTTGGGATTATTTGTTTTCAAAACAACTTGTTTTGGTGATTATTAGTTTTGAAAAAAAAACTTGAAATTATCCGGCAAGGTTTTCTCCAAAATGCAAAGCACGTAGTCCAGCACAACACTCAAGATGGAACTCAATTAGTCCATAGTATCCTAGTGCAAGAGGGCTGCAAATGTGCAGACAAAGTTACTGCAATGTTTTGTAAACAAAGCCGATGGTGTTATTATGAAAAATGATACCACTGCGATTAGTTGTAGTTCAATGTGCACCCCTTGGATGCGATAGCTATTGGTTAAGAATTAGAGGCACCAAGGGTCAAGTTGACACAGGATATGTCTCGGCCAGCTTGGCCAAGCAACTGAATTCGGAAACAGCTACACAATAGAACCACAATAAGTAAATAGAATTTCAGGGTATCTAGGTTTTGGCGTGGGAGACCACTAGGCTTAATCTAAATGGAAAGTTTCCACTTTATTTTGGGATATACCTCTTTGAAGGATGATACCTCCGCTCCTTGGCACGCCTTGAAATGCATTTTGACAACAATGGGGCATCCAATATTGGTGTTTGAGGCATTGATAGCTCAGAAAATGTATTTTGGAGACATGGAGGTAGTGGAAAATGGGGTGTGAGGTACCACCACAGCTTGAAATGCATTTTGACAACACTGGGGCACTTGACATTGGTGTATGAAGCATTGAAAGTGAAAGGCAAAGGAATTGGTTTCAGTAAGAAAAAGGATCTACCACGTCTTTCTTGAGGCCCTTAGACTAGGTTGAAGTGCCACTATGTCATCAACACCATCCTAGAGCCTCTTTTTGCTTTGATTTTGTAGGCTTCCTCGGGGTTTTGCTTTCACAAACCTTTTTTAAACCCCAAGAAGTTTACCCTTATCACTCCAAGCAGTCCTTCGCACTCCTTTTTCCACTGCTCCCATGTCCTCAAAATGCATTTCTTTGGCTATCAAGGCCTCAAACCCAAATGTCAAGTGTCCCAATGTTGTCAGAATACATTCCACGCCGTGGCTCCAAATCTTTTTTCCATACATGCATACATCATGTGGAACGGGAAAGATTGGCTCTCAGGTCTAATAGCCCGTATAATGTTCCGTTAGATGCAGAAAATTCTACTTACGTGTAGTGGAATAAGTGTTATTACAACGGACTGAATTTAACGCTATAATGTTCCACTAGACGCACCGTAACGTACACTCTGCACATTTTTTTAATTCATTAGCGTCGTGACTTAACCGTCGGTGAGTGTGATCAATCAAGCAATCCAAAAACCCTATATGAAAAACACCCGTACCACTCGGGTGAGTGGGGGTACCATCATTCTGGTTCAAAGGGAAATGGACACTTTCTTCGTTCCGAGTATCCAAGATAAAAGAAAGATGTCCTTGAATTATGCCCTAGGTCTTTTGATGTATTCCTGCAAGTTGGTTTTGTAGTGGAAAACCCCAAACCAAAGCAGCAAGTAGAGCAAGGACTGAATATGGATCGAATCAATGAAATCAATGATTGGTTTTGGAATCCAGTGTAACACAGAAGGGCTGCATATAGACAAAGCAGGTATATGAACATAGATTCAATCACAAATGAATAATGCAAAAGGTTTTAAATGAAAATTGGTCAGACTCTAGCCTCAGTGGTTGCAATAGGCACTTCATGTGCACTCTTTTGGGTGAAATGGTGCTGGTTAGGACTGAGGGGCATAGATGTCAGGACCACACAGAAAATGACTTGGCCAAGCAACTGAATTCAGAAACAGTTACAAAGTAGGACCACAATAAGTGGTAGATTCAATTGAGTATAGGGGTCTTGGGGTGGGAGACCACTTAGGCTTAACCTCCAAGGCCCACAAGCAAGGAATGCCTGATTTATTTTGGTATGACCTCCATGAAGGAAGGTACCTCCGCTCAGTTGAGTGGTAGGGGTGAACTTCATGGGGGGGGCTAGGGTCACAACCCTAGTTACCTTGAGAAAGTGTACTTTAGGCCACAAAAGAGAGATAAAAACACTTAAGTTTGTCTCAGCATCAACAAAGGGTTTTAAGGGGGGCTTCGCCTGGATCAAGCCCTCCAAGAAAGACATGGCAGTGACTTTTTCTCACTCCCCCCTGGAGTACTAGTTGATCAAGCTAGTAGGACCAAGGAAAAAGGCTCAAATATTCCCAAAATTACCTCAAAAAATGCATTAAACTCACAGAAAACATTCTCATCACTTCATAGAAGCCTATCACACTGTATGGACCCTTGAAAAACAGTGTAATGTACCGTGAATGATGTCCCTTCGAAGGGGCATTCCTCAAAAGTCGCTGGCGTGCGGCGAAAACTTTTGGAAAAAGTGTGGGGGCAGTGGGAATTGAACCCAGGACTCCCTGTCTAGAGCACATGTGTCTGTCCACTAGGGTACAGCCGAACGCTCTAATGCGGACGGTTATCGCCGTATAAACAGCGTTTTAGTAAACGTCCTGACCAAGGGCCAGGGCGGAGCAATACTCCCAATGGAGGACACAAACCCCCAGGAGCTGAAAAAAATAGAAAATGGAACCAGCAGGGAGTGATTCCTGCGGTTTTGCGGAAGGGGCTGCGATTTAGCAAGTGAAATCGTTGAAAATCGACGAAACCACGCGGGAAATCGTCATTTTTACACATAACTTAAAGTCGCAGACAAGCGCAAACGAAGCGGACGCCAAGAAAAGGGTTGCGCAAGCGAAAACGGCATTTGCAAAAGAAGGTATGAGCCGTAGTTTTTAAAGTTTTAAAGAAAATTTTTGCACAGTTGCATCAAAATTTTTACAAACTTCAGAGTAAAGTATTCACAATCAGCCCGCACCACAGAGCAGTTCAACAACCCGTCTCTCAGGTATGTCTGTGTCACTTCACACTCACGCATTGCGTTCGTGTTGGTTGCTCCGTCAAAACGTTAGGGTTGTTAACGCTGTGCTCGTTGGGGGGTCGGGTGTTCATCTCGCGTGCTCTGCACAGGTGAAAGCAGGAGTGAAAGGTATGTGATGCGAATGGAGCGCGCAGAGCGCATGTAGGGTTAGAATATGCGCTGTGCTCGCGATGCATGTGCCTAATCTAGGCATCCACACGCTGTATCGCTTCACCTGTATCCCTAATCCACCCTTGTTTCTTTTCTCACAGGTTAGCGTTTGTACGTGTGCGGCCGTAGCGTTCAAGTTGAGTTGCTTAAAACGCTTAGGTTTGTTTTGTGTTCGTTTCAATGCGGCATTCACACGATGCATGGTGAGTAAGGTAGGTTAGCCCAGGAGGAGCTCACCTCCTGGTTGAGTCTGTGGTTAAGCCTCCCTTCCCTGCGTGCACATGATGCATTAAAGGGTAGGCCACGCGAATTGCGCACGGTAAACCTTGTTTAGGTTACCCAGAGGCTCCTCGGTACGTTCTTTAAGAGAACCCGAGGAGTTTCTTAAAGCTTGCTTGCTTGACAGGGGTAGCTGCATCTGCAGCGTGTTTGCGAACAGCGTATTATAGGTCACACTGAGAAGGGTATAATACCTGGAGTGTGGCTTGGTTCCACAGTCGCAAACGCCCCTTCATCTGCCTCTTTTGTACAGGTGGGAGAGGTTAGGGTGATTGGTGCACGCAGCAGCTGCCTTCGGCGGCTACCATTTTTCTGCCCCAGCAAAACAGGGGCGCTGATCACAAATCATATCACTGTGCCTCAGCCAGTACTGGCGAGGACAGTTCGACCTCAACGACATCTGCGCTGTGCACGCAACGAGAGCACTCCTTCCCTCCAAGCCCTAGCAGGGGAAACGCGTCGTGGCGTCCCCTGTTAGGCCACAGCTGCTTAGGAGCGCTGTGTTCTCTCGTCCTTTTCACAGGAGGGTCGTTAGGACCCATGAGAACTTCATCTCCGCAACGCCAAGTAGAGTGTGCGTGTAGGAGTGGTAGTCCTGAGTGGGGGCTAGAGCCAGTTGCCCAGTGCTCGCCCACCAGGATGGTGCCACTGTAGGGGGTGTAGGACCTGTAGGGGGCGTGTCACTGTCCCACCCTTTTCCTGCAATTTTAGCTGGGCTGGTGGGCTGTGACAGTGGTTAGGTTAGTGTTTTTGGCCACATAGCAAACAGGCGTTTTGCATGCCTTCATAGCTTTTGGCCACCCCTCCCTGTAGTAGTCAGGTAGGTAGGGAAAACAATACCTGGACTAACACTCTGGGTATTCCCCCAAGGTTTTGCGCCAGCACAGAAATTGGGCGCATAGGGGAGGGGAGACCCGGGGCGTACCCCGTGGCATCAATAAGCCAACCCTCCGGGTTTAGCAAGGGCGCAGACTTGGGTATAATTAGGACACCACTTCTGCGGCTTGCTCTTAGGACCTTAGGACTAGCACACTCACACATACGTCATGGCAAGTAAGGGTAAGGTAAACCCTGGAAGGAAGGGTAGAACCCCATGGGTCTGGACCAGTCAGGGGTCCTAACTGTGGGCTCGCTTGTCCCCAAGGAGGGAAGACACACCTTGCCTCATAACACCTTGCTTGTCATTCCC